>SDEE01000270.1:0-61053 GCA_004126415.1 Candolleomyces aberdarensis
TGTACCCTTGGCTTCCCTACGATATATCTCTACGAATCCAGTATTTCTTTCACTATGGAGACTGGTATCAGATTTCTGGTCTCTCCCTTTACAGCAAGTAACCTGGCCGTAACAGTCCACTATATCCCATGGACGTCGGAGGCGCTCCAGCTTCATGGTCACTCGCAGCGCCATGGAGTGATGCGATCTGAGCGTACCGACTAAACAGACCGAGCAGATGAACATTCAGAAAGGTCTGTTCCGCCTCTATTCATGTTTCCTCTTGCTTACGTCCAGGCACCGGATGTGTCTATCTATACTCACCCGTGCACACGGCGGAGAGTTCGGGAATAACACTTGCCGAACCCGGACTGTGTCCGGTAAGTGACGAAGTTTGAAATTTGAAGGCAACACAGTGCGAATTGTTGAAGGACTACAAGGAAGGACTGTAAGAAGCAGGTATGCAAGCGAGATACATGCAGCTGAGAAAGAAATGCCCACCCCCCCACACATGGGGCTTATTTCTGGTTTTCTGATCTCAGGCTATCTCTGCATGGGAAACGGTGGCCCAGTGTCGTGCGCCACCACAATTCAGGGTTGCGTCGGTACAGGTCGGTACTCCAGCCTGTAACAAGTACTTCCAAATTGGTCGCAGTCAACGCCCCCAAAAAGGACTAGTGGAAGATCTCCATCACCGGCTAAAATGACTTTGTGGCTGATTGGTGGGAAGGCTTGGAGAATTCTGTCAATGTCGTTTTCGATTGTCTCTAGATCGCGATTCAGGTTACCAGCAAGCGGCGTGCCTTTCACCTCCCCAGCAACCGGCTTAGCCGTGCCTTAGAGACTTTTGTTCTGCAGGTTGAGCGCATTGGTGAGATGGCAGACTGTCGTCGACAGGAAGAAGGCATTCAGATTCCATTTATGTTCGAAATCAAGATGACCTTTGATCCATCACACATCAGGAATCAGCACGCCTTCGCCCCAACCACGCGATGTCCTGCAATTCGGGGCGCAAAAAGGAAAGTACAACTGTTACACCATGTGGAGTCGGTGGTTCGGCCAATAAAGAGATCGCATCGGTTACTTTTGCTCTGAACGTCGGAGATACGGTATGCAGGGTCGATTCAATCTGGCTGTCCCGAACACCAAATTTCTTGCAGCGTGGTTAGAAAAATGAAGGGGACCCAATATGGCTGAAACAGGCCCTTACGGTGGTCCCGGGAGCATAATCATCTCAGTTCTACAAAATGTGGCCAGCGAGACTCGAACGCCGAACCTCGGTGTCTATTCCGAGAACACGACAATCGAGCAAGTAGCCCACGCAGTGACAGCCCATGACAGAAGTTAATTGGAGGTGAGTTTCTGGCATTTACATTGTGCTTGAACTTCGCCAGAGTCTAAGCTAAGATGGATCAGGCTCAATCCGAAAGCATTGCGGAAGGCAATGGGGTCGGAACAAAGGGCAAAGCCATCATGGTGCAAATGGACACTCTTGGAACCCGGTTAGGCGCCCTCCGTTACGCGACTAATCCTGCCGATTTGTGCAGGGGCCACCCTGCTCGTCACGGTTTTCACGAGCACAACAAACCAGCTCCCAGTGTAGTAGCAGTGCTGGTAACTGCGCGCGACTTGAAATATCTCGAGCATCCACCTTCGGCATTGTACTCGAGGCCACCGTGTAGACCTCGGATAACTTCTACGCATCTAAACTCGAACGTTGGACCAGCCTCTCGGTTCGATTGAGACCACCAAGCTGACTCAATTTGGAAGGATGACTTCCCAAATGGGTTATATCGCCTAGTATCCCAGCGCGCGCGTCAGGTTCCCATGAGCCAGAGTTTTACTTCCCTGCTCATTATAATAGGGTGCAAAGGGAGAATAGGAAGGATCGGGCGTTTAGGTAACTGACAATGAAGAGTCTGTTCATTGATAGCTACACCGGTGAGCCCCTGAACACTCTTACCCGATAGACAACAACCTGGTATTTCGTGCATCAGCTTCTGCTGCACTGCACCTCTCATATACTCTATCACCGACTCCAGTGAGAACCCTGAGTAGGAGGCATTGAAACACTCAGGCCCGTGAGCGATTACACAGAAGACTGAGGAACGAGCAAGTGAACAGAAAGAAGGTTCGATGTGGAAGGATAGCTCCCCCAAAAGGTTTGTAGCATGTTCTCTGTTGGCATTAACCGTTTAAATAGATACAGATTACATTCCAAATATCGCCAGTAGTTCTAATTAGAAGTCAGCCCGTGGTATGATTGAATCCTCATTGCTTGAACGCCAGCCAAGCTTCGTTCAATGTACCAAACACCCCTCCAGCGATCATCCTCTGCTCGACTGACGAGTTATTGGTATTGAGCTATAAGGATATATGTCAGTGCCGATGGCAAGTAAAATGACACCCAACACACCTTATCAGGATGCACCCTAGCCACCGACTTCATGTACCACTTCTTCACACCCCCACCACTGACCAAATCAGCCATTCCCGGCTTACCGCCCATGTCCTTGATCACTTCCTCCCAGAGGATAGTGTCCAAACTAGCCAGCAAAGCGCGGAGGTTGGTCTCCTTTCCTTTCTTCCACGCTAGGAGCTTGGCTTCCACCGCATCCTTGAGCTGGTGCTTCAAAGCATCCTCCGCCTCGCTTGCGCTAACCTGCGCACGATACGCCTTCACTGCTTCACCTGACGGTGCAGCGCTGCTCGAAGCCGCGGGGGTTGGCCTCGGCCTCGGTTTAACCCTGGGTGGCGCAGCAGCAGCAGCCGGTCGACTACTAGCACCCGCCGCACCGTCCGAACCACCCAACATCTTCTTACACCTTCCAAGCCCACGAACAGCTTCATCCCTTGTCTTCGGATCAACCCACCCTGCACCTGTCAAAATCTCCCAATCCTTCTTCGATTCAGTCCACTTCTCCATACCCTCTAAAGCCTCTGCGCGTCGTCTAACAGCTTTGATCCACCCATCCTTCAGATCGACTCCACGTCCCCACGCGTCGGCCCATTCAGAACCCTTCTCCCTGGTCACGCCGTATCCGCCCTTGGGTTCACCAGTTCCACCACCCTCCAGTTCCCATCCACCAGCTTCATCTGTGGGGTTCCATGTTTCCCAGGTTTTGGAGGTACGGGTGATGATACCCAAAGCACCAACACTATCTTCAACTGCACCTTTGCATTCTCCACATCGTATCCTCGCGAGAGAGCGGTTGGTATAGAGGGGGACGAGCAAGGCATGCCCATCAGGCAACAACGTGATCGCTTTGGAGTACTCTTCCGCTGCAACGCTGAATTGACCGAGTTTGAACGCTTCAGTGCCCTTGGTCTTGTGCTCACGAACGATGTCGAGGGTCATCTCTTGACATGAAGGTAGACGACGCTTGGCCTTCGGCTGCGCGGGGGCGGGTGTAGATGCTGGCCGACTCGACGCAAGAGATGACAGAGACGACGGAACAGGATCGGCGGTGGGCTTCTTTCTCCTGTATGGCGATACGTACACCTTCGGCTCACTGGGGGCAGACGCCGGAGCACTCGAGTTGAATAAGTCAACCTCGGGTTCAGGTTGCGCTGCTGGTCGCGGGGGCTGCGAAGATTGCAAGGGCCCACGCTGAGCACGTGAGGGTTTGGTGGGTTGCTCATCCCTGTCTCTGAACGCACTCCCTTCTTCTTCGTGGTCATCTCTAAAGGTTCCACGATCGGACCTTGGAGTCGTTGGGTCTTCTTCCAAATGGGAAGCGGCTTCTTGCATCCACTTCGGGCGGGAGTCCCGTACGCTGTTGGACCTTGAACCAGAACCACTTCCGGCCGCTGCTCGTTCCTCGTACGCCTTCTGTACCTTCTCCTTCCCTTGATTCCAGAATAAACTGGCTTTCGTCAAGACGCTCAAACCAATCTCACTGGCCTGATTAAGTATCTTGTCAGCCTGATCTTGCAAGTTGGGCGTCGAAGCTTCGGCGGGACCAGAGGACTGCCGTGCCGCTTGTTGACGTCTCCTATTGGCTGCATGAACCCGGGAATCGTCATCCTCGTCGTCATAATTAAAGCGTCGCTGAGGGGGAGGCGATGGCCTGGAAGATGGACGTTCTCGAATCTCCGTTGTAGACGATGCGTCGCCTTCATCCCCTCCAAGCAACATTTCCAGGGCAGCTTGAACGTCGGTACCAGTTTCAGTCTTGGCTAGCGCGTATTTGGCTTGCTGGATGGAAAAGCCCATTTCGATAATTTGGCCGAGGATATGAGGTGGAGGGGAGGATGATCTAGACATTTGGGGCGTTGGCCGCTGCGAAGAGACTGACGATGTAGCTGACGAGCCATTCTATATGGAATACGACAGCTGTTTAGAGAAACAAAGGGATACGAAGGTATCAAAGCTTACCGTCCTCGATTGAGAGCGAACCTCATGGACTGGTTTGCTGAGGTGGCCGAGAATGTCGTCTTCATCATGTTTTGGTGTAGACTTGTCTTCCCTAGTTCCAAAGTCGAACTCGAAATCAGGAGAATCAAATTTCTCTGCTTGCTGTGGCTGAGGTGCAGGCGAGCTCGAGGAACTACCTGTGAAATCATCCATATCCCAGAGCGAGCCCGACTTGGATTGCGTCGCCTTCGGAAGAGGTGCCGCTTTCTTAGTTGGCTGGGAGTCGAAATCTCCGAAATCCAGCAACGAGTCAGATGCCCGCAACTTCGGTGTCTTCTCCGCATGTTGGACCCTAGGTTTTGCAGTAGATGGCGCGCCAAAGTCTCCCAATCCCCAATCGTCGTGATCAGTGGTCTGTTGATTCGATGAGCTCGAGCTTGTCGCCCCAAAAGATCCACCCCCAAGTGCGTCCAAGCCCGCCCATTGATGGCTCTGCGGTGCTGTCGGTTGGGCCCTGGATTGTGATTGTGCCAGCCGCTGCTTCTCGGCGAGAGCGGCGCGCTCTGCCATCGTCATGTTCGATGATGGCTTCGAGGACGCGCCTCCTAAAGATCCCGAAAGGAGGTCGTTGAATGCATCGTTCGAGGATGAGGCTGCAGCATTGAGCCTCGTTGATACGGACGAAAGACTTGATCCCGGTCTCGATGCGCCGCTTCCAATCGAAAGTGATGGGGTTATGGGCCTTGAGCTCGTCGATGAGAAGTTCTGAGAGGACCCTGGTCGGGAGGTTCCGATATTGCCTCTGTTCGTGGGGGTTGATGACTGCGACAGGAGCGCGAAAACATCCTGCTTAGGTTTAGGTTGCGAATAGGACGGTTGCTGTTGAGAGAGTGTGACTGGTTTTTGAGGCTGTGATGGAGCTGTAGAGTTCCAAAGATCAGCGAAAGAGTCTGACATCTAAGGAGCTCGCTGCTGAGGTTCCGCTGTGGTCGCTGTTATCCTTGGTGGTCGTCGCCGTCGAAAAATCAGCCGTCGGTCGCGACGCCCAGGATGATGGATGATTTGGGCACGTGCAGCTCGACTGCGCTTCTTTCGGACTTCAATGAACTCTATCATCTTCCTCAATCCTTTGCTCCAACTTTGCTCTTGCGTCTTGCTTGCCTCTCTTACACATCTTTATTCCTGGAACAACGGATCGTGAAACACAGCAGCTATCAACATTGTGTACCGGCCGGCTTCTTCCCTATCTTAGCGCTCACTCCATCTTCTGATTCGGGCTATACATGTGGTGTGTGGTGTGTGGCCATTTGGCTGCCAAGGTACAGCGCTGGGAGCTGGCTTTGTTTATAACAAGCAAACAATGGAGAAATCGTTGCTTCTATCTGCAACATCTCTCTCTAGACTTAGAACCACCATCTTGAAGATTCCCTCCCACCGCTTTAGTTGGAACTCTCCAGACTCCGCCCATGTCCGACCGTCCAAAGGTGCTGTTTGACCCCGACGACCATTACGTTGTCAAGCACACGCGAATCGGCGTGTGGAACCACTACAAAGACATTTCGTACTCCGGAAGAAACTTCAATCTACCTCTGCTCTCGAAAATACGACTCGTTGTCGAAACGTCCCAACAGACCCAATATGTCACACGGATGCTGCAGGATGTGTTCTCGATTTCCGAATGCCGGCCCTATCTTGCTCTCCTTGCTCCACTCAAGTTTGCACAGGCGACTGTACCTGCTATCAGTCTGTGGTATTCCAGCCAAATGTTACTCATGGTGCGTCCTTCGGTCATCTATAACCTGGTTCCGTATTGATGGGTCTTCATGCGTACTAGGTGGAAAAGGCTATGGTAGAAAGAACCGTTTCCACGGAAGCACTCCTCTGGACCGCTGGTGGACGCATTGCAGCGGTACTTGCTCAGCGACTTCTTGGAGAGGCTGCGAATCACGTTGAAACGTTTTTGCAAGAGCGCATCGAAGAATACTATTCTGTTAGAGTCGTGCAAGCCGTTGCCAAATTCGACTTGCCGACTTTCAGCGGCACCAAAGTTCAAAGACGGGTCGGCCGGCGCCACAATAGTTCCATATACTCCCAATTAACTTGGAATGCCGTCGCATCTGTTATCGAGACAATTGCAACAGCTATCCGCGTTTCGTCTCAATTCGGGATCGTCTTCAATGTGCTTCGTGGCCACCAAGACGCCGCCGTTCTAGGTTTGGTGACGTCGGTCAAGTTTATCTTGGAGGCTTTCAATACCTTCAAACCCATGCGTTGGGAGGGAGGTACGTGGTTTATTGATTGTACCCAGCATTGAATACCACGTTGACGCTGGGACTAACGACTAGTTCACGTGTACAAAGTGGATGATAAAGACTACCTTTGCAAGGAAGGGCTAAGATCCACCATTCTCGATCCCAAATCTAGAAAGGACATCGTGGCAGGTGGGCTGGGTGATTTCCTCTGGCAAGGTAGGATCATCGAATTCAAAATTGCTTCTTGTTTCAAGAGACGTTAGCGACTGATGTTTCTTGGTCAACAGAATATAAACGTCGGGCTGATTCTCTTGAAAAAAGGGTTCCCGGAAACCCAAATCAATGGGAAATAACCATGTTGAATGACCGCGCGGGCACATGGCGCAACAAGCTTTTGGACTATGCCAGCGATCCCTTCGACGCCATAGCCCAAATTTACATATGCTATAGGGTTATCCATTCCCCTGCATCCGTACCGTTTTCCCTCGCCACTCTTCAACTAGTGAACACGACCCTGTCGTCCCTAAACCGAGGTCTTTTCGAGCTAGGCCAGCGTATTAACCATCTTTCGGAGAGGTTCAAAAAGCTTGGCGATTTCTATGAGCTGTTCGACATTCGCAACAAACTCGAGGACGGCATCATTTCCTTCCCAGTGAATACTGTAGATCTATCTCGCGGTGTATCCGTCGAGTTCAAGAACGTGTCGTTCTCGTATTCTAACGACTCCGACGGCGAACTTGCGTTGAAGAACGTTTCTTTCGAAATAGGTGAAGGTCATCTTTGTGTATGGTTCCTTGTTCCTTTTGATCCCTTGCCCGCTGGCTCACCGATATTGTGATAGGTAATCGTAGGAGAGAATGGCTCTGGAAAGAGCACTATCCTTAACTTGATCACCCGGATTTACGATGTTACGGAGGGCCAAATACTGATCAACGGGTTGGATATTCGTACCTTGAAGCTCGACGACGTCCGGAAGGCTACCGCCGTTCTTTTCCAGGAATACGCGATGTTTCCACTGACGGTAAGCTTCTAGTAGATCCTCTATGACTGACCTCCTCCTAATCAACGCATGCTCTAGCTTGGGGAAAACATCGGGCTTGGAGATCCCGCGCACGCCGATGACATGGACATGATACAAGAGGCAGCAAAACTCGGAGGAGCCGACTTCATCGATACTTTGCCATACAAGTTCGAAACTTACATCTCTCGACCTGTGGACGAAATTGGATACGGACGTCCGTCCAGTAATTCTGCCTTTTCCGGAAAAGAAATTGATTTCACCAAATTCAAACTCAATGACGACAAGAGAGACTTGAGCGGAGGGCAAAAACAACGGATAGCGCTGTGAGTTCTCTCTCTTTCACCAGTGGGAAATGCGATCCGTGGACTGACGAGCCTGAATATGCAACCGTAGTTCCCGCACGTTCATGAAGTCTCTGGTTTCGCCCTCGAGTAAGGTCGGTCTGCTGCTGTTCGACGAACCATCGGCCGCGCTCGACCCTAAAGCTGAACACACTCTCTTCACTCGCCTGCGAGAGCTCCGGGGTAACAAGACCATGGTCTTTTCGACGCATCGGTTTGGAAAGCTTACCCGACACGCCGATCTGATTCTGTGAGTCATGCCTTTGACTCCCTAAACTGCGCAAAGGATCTAATCAATATTTCTATTGCAGCTATGTCGACAAAGGAAACGTCTTGGAAGCTGGAAACCACGTCAGTCTGATGGAACGCAATGGGGAATATGCCAAATTCTGGAATTTGCAGGCGGAAGATTTCCAGTAATGAATTACGAGTAGACCATTCAAGCTCAAGGATGTTACCCTATATTTGCCTTTTGCTTTGATACACATCTATTTTTCGCCTGAAACCGGAGGAGCTCGCTGTTGAGAAGTTTTCCTTGCCGCCGTTATCGCAGGTGATCTTCGTCACTGTCGTAAATTCGGAATGTTGATCAGAGTGGCCGCGACGCCGATGGCGACAGCGTCTCAAGACTCTCAACACCTTCGTCCCCTTCCACCATGGGCAATCGCGGCTAAAGGCGCTGTGCTCGCTAAAGTTATGCACCGGGAAGGCTGGCATCTTACATATGTATCGCCTGATAATTTGATTGCGGGCTGTGTGGTGTGGGCACTGGGCGCTCAAGGGCGCTGGTTCGCTTATAACGCACACAGGATGGCAGCGCTCGTTGTTCCTATCCATACCATTTCTCTCTATCGGCCAAGGGACTCCACCCCGAAGCACTCTCCGAAAATTCGAGCGAGGGCTTTCGCCAGCATTCAGCCTTTACGGCACCATGCCTGAACCAGCAACGGTGCTATTCGACCCCGATGACTATTCCATCGTCAAGCATACGAAACTAGGCGTGTGGGACTATTACACAGACATATCGGGCTCCAGAAGTAGATTCAACTTGCCTCTGCTCTCGAAAATACAACTCGTTATCGAAGCTTCTCAACAGTCACACCATGTCACACGGATGCTGCAGGATCTGCTCTCTATCCCTGGATGCCGACCGTATTTCGCTCTCCTTGTTCCGCTAAAGCTTGCAGAGGCGTCCGTACCTGCTATCAGCCTGTGGTACTCTAGTCAACTTTTGCTAATGGTGAGTGCCTAGCGAAACATCTGTTGGTGGTCACTGGCAACATGGATCCGCGCTGACGGATGTTGATGGATGTAGGTGGAAAAGGCCATGGCAGAAAGAACCGTATCCACCGAGGCCCTACTCTGGACTGCTGGTGGACGCATTGCAGCAGTGCTCGCCGAACGACTTCTCGCGGACGTCGTGGAATATGTTCAAGATTACTTGCAAGAACGCATCGAGAGATACTATTCCGTCCGGGTTGTGCAAACCGTTGCTAAATTCGACTTCCCGACATTCAGTGACACCAACGTCCAGAGACAAATCGAGAATCGCAGCTATATATCATTCTCCGAAACAACTTGGGAAGTCGTTGTGTCCATCATTCAGACGTTCTCGACAGCCATCCGCGTTTCGTCTCAATTCGGTGTAGTCTTCAATGTGCTTCGTGGTCACCAAGAGGCAGCTGTTTTGGGATTGTTGACGTCTGCCAAATTCATTTTGGATGCACTCAATACTTTCAAGCCCGATCGTTGGGTGGGAGGTACGCAAATCAATGATTCTGTTCACTTGACTACAGATTGACCCTGAAACCATTGAATAGTTCACGCATACAAAATGAGTGATAAGGACTACCTTGTCCAAGAAGGACTCAAATGCACGATCCTGAGTGAAACATCCCGAAAGGACATCGTGGCAGGAGGACTGGGCGATTACCTCTGGCAAGGTCAGGCCATCGAATTTGCTGGCCTCCCAAAGGGAAGTGACTCATTCTTTGATCAACAGAATTCAAACGTCGGTTCGAATCTCTCAAGGAAAGGGTCCCTGGAGACACAGGTCCATACCCACCTGGCCATGAGCCCAAATGGCGCGAAAAGCTCTTCGACTACGCCAGCGATCCTTTCGACGCCTTGGCCCAAATCTACACATGTTTCAGGGTTATTAATTCCCCAACTTCAGTTCCATTCTCCCTCGCCACTCTCCAACTCGTGAATTCGGCCGTGTCGTCGTTGAATCAGGGTCTCTATAATCTCGGTGATGGTATTAACTCGCTCTCAGCGAAGATCGGCCAACTTCGCGACTTCTACGAACTATTCGATACTCCCAACAAAATCGAGGATGGTACTGTTTCTCTTATGGAAGAAAAGACTTGGGACCTATCTCGGGGCACATCTGTCGAGTTCAAGAATGTATCGTTTTCATACTCTGGCGACGAGGAACTTGCATTGAAGAATGTTTCCTTTGAAATTGGCCAAGGTCATCTTTGCGTGGGTCTCTCTCACTTTCTTACTTCTTCCCATCACAGCTAATCGATAATTATCAAGGTCATCGTTGGAGAGAACGGCTCTGGAAAGAGTACAATTCTTAACCTGATTACCCGGATATACGATGTTACGGAGGGGCAAATACTAATTAATGGAATGGATATCCGCACATTAAAGCTTGACGATGTTCGGAAGGCTGTCGCTGTTCTTTTCCAAGAGTACGCGATGTTTTCACTAACGGTAAGCATCCATTAGATTCTCTGTGACTGTCCTCCTAAATGACGTGTGCTCTAGCTTGGAGAAAACATCGGACTTGGAGATCCCGTGCATGCTAATGATATGGACATGATTCAAGAGGCAGCGAAACTCGGAGGAGCCGATTTCATCAATACTCTGCCACATAAGTTCGACACTTACATCTCGCGCCCTGTGTATGAACATGGATATGGATATCCACCCAGTGATTCTGTCTTCTTTGGGAAAGAGGTTGATTTCAAAAAACTCAAGTTCAATGACGACCAGAGAGACTTGAGTGGGGGGCAAAAGCAACGGATAGCTCTGTGAGTAGCTGTGTTCTACTTCATGTGTATGGACTCACGAGGCTGAAACATGACAGTTCCCGCACATTCATGAAATCTCTCGTTTCACCCTCCAGTAAAGTTGGCCTGCTTCTATTCGACGAACCATCTGCTGCTCTTGACCCAAAAGCCGAGCACGATCTATTCACGCGCTTGCGAGAGCTCCGGGGCAACAAGACCATGGTCTTTTCGACACATCGGTTCGGAAAGCTCACTCGACATGCCGATCTGATTCTGTGCGTTTTTTAAATGTCTTTGGCTTCTCCGAATGCTGTGCAGGGAACCTAACCTTTCATATTGCAGCTATGTCGACAAAGGAAACATCGTGGAAGCTGGAAACCATGTCAATTTGATGGAACGGAATGGGGAGTATGCCAAATTCTGGAATTTGCAGGCAGAAGATTTTTTGTAATGCCCGCTACTTCAGTAGCGGGTCTTTACAATACCCCCCTCCCCCGCTTACTTAAGCCAAAATTCCCTTTCTAAGTAGCTTTCTCTCACACAACGTTATATATGTCAAAACAGTCGCCAAACTTCCGCTTGGACCGCCTCGGGTGAGTAGACGCGTTCCAGGCTTTATCACACATGCATTGCTCCCTTGCGTTACGTTCTCTTGCATAGATTGCACTCCCATTCTTTTACCGGAGCAAAGATAGGACTTATATGACAATTTTTCTTGTAATGCTGCATATGTAGACATCTTCAAGGTTGTTGTCTCTTCCAGCGTAGTAAATCGGTTGCTGAACTCATTTGCTACAGGTATGGTGAATAAAAATTCAGTATAATTTTTTGGTATTGTAAGTAGTAGGGAAAGGATTAATTTTTGGAGTATTTTTCGTTATAAGAAGTCATACCCAATGTCCACAAGTAGCGGGCGTTGCGGCGGAGCCAGCTTCCAGGGTTATAAGTTATGACGCCATTTAAAGACGCCTTTGAAGTATACATACGTACATTTGAAGCAATCAACTTCAGCGGTGATTTTCCCTCAAATTACGCGTGTTGGGGAGCCGGTCTGCCCGTCGCGTCGGGATTCGGATCCACTTGTCGGTCCGAAGGGCGGGATTGATTCCATTTAAAGAAAAGGGCGCGCCTCATCTGGGTATGTTGCGGACCCAATGGCGGGCGTTGAGTGGCTGAAAACAAATTCATCTACACACTCTGTCTGGCTTCGAGTGAGTTAATGGTCGGTCCTAAAACCACGGCCTTGGAACATAACAGGCTGAATGAACACGTTACCACTCACGACACTGGTTTTTGGTCAAAGATAAGAATCTTGGATGCTCAGTCAGCAGGTTCGGAGAGGTATCTAGGGGGTTTGATAGAACCCCGGGGAAGTTCATTGAGGCTTCTCATACTTAAGGACCTTCCTTTTTTGTCATTCCGAGTTAGCGAGAGCGTAATTGTGATGTTATCATCGGGGCCATGAAAGTAACGGGGATACGTAACAATCTAAACGTCTATTCTAGTTCTAACACTGGTGTCTATGAAGACCTGCTGTGACACGGAAAACCGGACGAATCGCGTTTTCTGCTTAGACAAGCATCCGAGCTCACCTTGAGGCCAAGGGCCGGAAGCACTGCATTCGTTCGCCGATCGATGCCCATTTGGTGGTAATCGCTGGTTAATGGGTTTCGTTCCTCCGCAGTCGCCAGTTGATGACCGAGATTCTTTGCACATCGCGGCGATAGCGTTCCAAGACCGACCTTTGAACCAGGGTAGACAGGAGACGTACGAGAAAAAACGTACCTTGCAGAAGATATTCAACAAGTAACTCGACTTCGCTCAGCTATGATCACGTACAGGGAAGCCCAGCTTCAGAAATACGGATATCGTGCAATTAAAAAGGGATTTTTCGATTCATTAAATATTCAGAGGCTCACGGAGTTAATGTACAGGCTCGAGGACACCGCGAGGAGTAACCTCGAACGAAGGACCATTTGCCGGACGCGTAGTATGCAGCAATGAATTCGGCATGGTGGTCGCACATAGTCAGCAACCGCTCTGAACGAAACTCGAACGGAAGCTGGTATCGGCTACGGTGTATCAACCGACTTTTTCACCAGATATTTTCCATTCAAGATCTACGTGCTCCACGGCAGGTTGAACGGAGACGACTCTCGAGTCATTGCCCGTCAAATTGTCGGCGGCTCCGATTGTTTGGCGGCTGTGGCCTGTCGGTTGGGATGGGAAGTGAGGGCCAAGGCGCCGACCAAGCGGAATATCGGATGAGCTTTCCTTTTATATACACACTTTTTTACATACGCTGAAAGAAATTGGACAACCAACATTTCGTTTGATTGAACATCGTGTATCACGGCAGTGGACTCCACCAGCATTAACTTTGCAAGAAAAATTGAATACATGCCCAAGCTCACTTCCTCAACGCGTTAGCTTGTAGGCGTAATGCTACAGCGCGTGTTCTAGGCGTGCAGAAAGCACGTTCTGAATTTCTGGCAAAAAGTGTCAGAGATAGAAGGGGGAGAGGACCATACGGGTTGATCGCGTCAACGGCTTATTCAGCCGTATCGAATCAGTTGTCACCTTCGCGTCCGAAGATTCCTAAGCGTATGTCTGCAGAATCCAAAAGGTATAAAGGCCCCCCGGTGATATACTGTGAGAGTCGGCTCCTTCCCTCTATCCGTCGTCACAAGCCTTATGGCTGAAACTCCAGGAGACACGGCGACCCTCAACGACTCCGACAACCAGGTCCACTCTCGACATGTCGATGATGTCGTCTTGCGTGCTGAGGCCGAGTTCGAGGCCCTCTCGCGACAATTGACGAAACATTCGCAGTCAGGACAAGTTTCCAAGAGAGTTGTATCTGAAGACTTGGAGAAGGGCGATGATGAAGAAGAAGCTTTCGATCTCCGTGAATATCTTACCTCGTCCAACGACGCGAACCAGAACGCCGGAATCAAGCACAAAGTACGACTCTTTTGCTATGGTGTATCAAGTGGTACTTATTGAGTTATCGTAGAATGTTGGTGTGACCTGGAAGGATCTGCAGGTGGAGGTTATTGGTGGAGCAGAGAGCAAGGTGCGCATCCTTCACGAGCGGATTCTTTTGCGACGACCACTGATCGGCGGGCATCACTCAGCTCTATGTCGGGACCCTTGGAGGTACGATCGACATTGTGTCTACCGAAAAACTGAAATTGACAAACGTAATACAGGCGCTACGCTTGGTTTCTTCCTTGGACCCATCCTATGGCTGTGGGGTATCATCTCTGGACTTCTCGGCCTGGTAAAGGCACCCCCTACCAAACCCATTCTTCACAAGTACGCCGCTCTCTAGTTCCCCATTTTCAGTCCGAATAACTGTTATTCTCAGGTCATCCGGCGTACTGAAGCCTGGGGAGATGTGCCTGGTCCTTGGCTGTCCAGGAGCAGGTTGCACCACCTTCCTTCGTACGATCGCCAACCGACGTGAAGGCTACGTGAACGTCTCTGGCGATGTCTTGTACGCTGGCATCCCTGCAGACGAAATGCAAAAATACTACAAAGGCGAAGTCGTTTATAACCAAGAAGGTCAGTTGAGCTCGTAGATTTCGCAAACGGCATATCCTTATCCCCCTCCCAGACGACATTCACATCCCTACCCTCACCGTTGGCCAGACCTTGCAATTCGCCCTTTCGACGTATGTCAAACACCTCTTCCTCGCTCCACATCCTTCCCTGACATTCTCATTTTAGTAAAACTCCCGGACCAAATGGACGTCTCCCCGGGATGTCCAGGAAAGACTTTGACAGGGAAGTTCAAGACACGTTGCTCCGAATGCTCAACATTCCACATACCAAGAATACCCTGGTAGGGGACGAATTCGTTCGCGGAGTTTCAGGTGGAGAGCGGAAACGTGTTAGCATTGCCGAAATGATGGCCACTCGCGCTCGTGTTCAGTGCTGGGACAACTCGACAAGGGGTTTGGATGCCTCCACAGCCCTTGACTTCGTGAGAAGTCTTCGCGTCATGACGGATATCCTTGGTCAGACTACCTTCGTTTCTCTGTAAGTTCACGTTATCACATTTACCACGATTGGATTCTAATATCCCCGTTTTTAGCTATCAGGCTAGCGAGAGCATTTACGATCTCTTCGACAAAGTTTTGGTCCTTGACAAAGGTCATCAGGTCTTTTATGGCCCGGCGTCCGAGGCTCGCGCGTACTTCGAAAATCTTGGCTACAATCCTCTTCCCCGACAGACCACCCCAGACTATCTCACCGGCTGCACTGATGAAAACGAACGTCAATTCGCCCCGGGCCGCTCGGTTCACGACACTCCGTCGTCTCCGGAGGCTCTCGACTCTGTCTACCGCACTTCACCTTTCGGAAGGGGCAGCGATGATGAACTTGAAAAGTACAAACTGAAAATGGAGACCGAGAAACATGATCAAGAGGCCTTCCGTGCAGCTGTCTCCGACGACAAGAAGAGAGGCGTGTCTAGAAGGAGTCCTTACACTCTTGGTTTCTCTGGTCAAGTTTGGGCTTTGACGAGGCGTCAGTTCCAAACGCGCTGGCAAGATCGCTTCCAGATCTACACGAGCTTTACCTTGAACATTGCCCTGGCGTTCGTCCTTGGTGCTGCCTTCTACAACCAGCCAACGTCCAGCAATGGTGCTTTCACTCGTGGAAGGTAGGCCCCTTCAGTAGATTTCGTCATCGTGTCAAACGCTGATTTCTTATAGTGTGATCTTCGGTGCACTGTTGACAACGTGCTTGGATGCTTTCGGAGAGATGCCGTCTCAAATGATTGGGCGCCCCATTCTTAAGAAACAGGTATGTATGATCACATCGACCCGGAAACTGGGCTCATTACCTTACCTTCCAGACGGAATTCAGCTTCTATCGACCATCAGCTATCGCAATCGCCAACTTGCTTGCAGATATTCCTTTCTCCGCTGCTCGAATTTTCTTTTTCAACGTCATCATCTACTTCTTGTCTGGTTTGCACCGTTCCGCGGGTGGTTTCTTCACATTCCACCTCTTCAACTATATGGCATATCTTGTGATGCAAGCGTTCTTCAGGATGTTTGGTCTCATCACTTTCAGCTACGACTCTGCATTCCGTTTGGCGGTCTTCTTCATTCCTAACTTGTGAGTGGTTGCATTGTTCACGTCTTCGCGTTCTCACCTTCTTTTCAATGATAGCGTGCAATACACTGGATACGTTATCCCTGTCGACAGCCTCAGGCGGTGGATCTTCTGGATCGTAAGCATAACTTTAGCTATCCGATGCCAGATTAATTGACAGACATACCCCAGTACTACATCAACCCCATCGCCTACGCTTGGCAAGCCTGCATGATGAACGAGTTTATGCGCATTTCGGTACGTGGTGGTGCCTTCAAGCTCATTTTCAGCCATGTTCCTAACTAACCCTGCGCCACCTACCTAGCTCACTTGCGACGGCAACTCGGTCATCCCCCGCAATGGATTTGGAGTCACGAAGTACCCGTATGTCTTTTTTCATCCTTGACTCCAAGCGTGCGCTCATGGTATTTGAAGGGACCTACTGAGCCCCAACCAAGCTTGCACTCTATTCGGTGCTCAGGGTGGCAGCGACTTGATCTCAGGACGCGACTATCTCAGAGTTGGATACAATATCGACCCCAAGAACCTCTGGCGCCTCAACTTTGTCGTCTTGGTCGCTTTCTTCTTGGCTTTCCAAATTGCCCAACTCCTCGCTTTGGAATTTTATCCGGTATGTGATTCTTCAGGTTCTATCATACCGTTTGACTCACTCCGGTCTCTTCGGCTTTGTCTTACAGCAATATGGATACATGCCTTCGGTCAACATCTTCGCACACGAGAACGCTGAGCTTCGCCGTTTGAATGAAGCCCAGAAGGCAAAGAAGGATGCACAGAAGAAGAACGAGAAGTTGGACAAGGAGCTTCAGGTCACCGCCAAAAAGAGCTTGGAGAAAGGGTGAGTCGTTTCTACGCCAACCTTCCTTTGTTGATTTACCTAACTTCTTTTCGTTATTTTCCCAGTGTCGACGTGAGTCAGCGAAGAACCTTGACTTGGGAACGCCTAAACTACCACGTCCCGACACCCGATGGCCCTCGACGACTCCTCCACGATGTCCTTGGTTACGTCAAGCCTGGAACCCTGACTGCTCTTATGGGAGCCAGTGGTGCTGGTAAAACGACCTGTCTCGATGTGTTGGCTCAGAGGAAGAACATTGGTGTGGTAGCGGGAGACGTGCTCGTCGACGGTCGTCCCCTGCCTGCCGACTTTGCTCGAGGAACTGCTTATGGTGAGTTTTTGTTTATCACCTTCTATAGTTCGAGCCGGGCTGACTGATATCGTTCACGATCACAGCCGAACAGATGGACGTACACGAACTGACCGCAACCGTCCGAGAAGCCATGCGATTCTCAGCCTACCTTCGTCAACCCCAACACGTTTCCAAGGAAGAAAAGGATGCCTATGTCGAAGAGATGATCGAGCTTCTCGAGTTGCAAGATCTCTCTGAGGCGTTGGTGTTCAGCTTGAACGTCGAAGCTAGGAAGCGATTGACTATCGGAGTCGAGTTGGCTAGCAAACCCGAATTGCTGCTCTTCCTTGACGAACCTACCTCCGGTTTGGACGCTCAGAGTGCATGGAACCTCGTCCGATTCCTCCGGAAACTCGCAGACCAAGGCCAAGCTATCCTTTGCACGATCCACCAGCCCTCCTCTCTCCTCTTCGAATCCTTCGACCGTCTTCTCCTCTTGGAACGTGGTGGCGAGACTGTCTATTTCGGCAAGATCGGCCAGGACTCTCGAATTATCCGGGACTATTTTGCAAGGCACGGCGCTCACTGCCCGCCTAACGTCAACCCTGCCGAGTACATGCTCGAAGCTATCGGTGCCGGTGTTACAGCAAGGGTTGGTGATAGGGATTGGAAGGACGTTTGGCTTGATTCACCCGAGTACAAGAAGACTTTGGAGGAGATTGAGGCGATTAAGCGTGATGGTCTTGCGAAGCCTGAACGTGATAGGGCGGATACTTCAACTTGTATGTCTTCTCTCTCCTTTTCTATGAGGCACAGTAACTGATATTTGGATACCATTTAGACGCGACTTCGTTCTTCCACCAGCTCCGACTCGTCTCCGAGAGGAACACCCTCGCTCTCTGGCGCATGCCCGACTACATCTTCACCCGACTCTTCGTCTGCACCTTCATTTCCCTCTTCATCTCGCTTTCGCTGTTGCAGCTCGGTAACAGCTTGCGTGATTTGCAGTTCCGAGTGTTCGCCATTTTCTGGGTTGTCGTGTTGCCAGCCATCGTCATGACCCAGATCGAGCCTCTGTTCTTGCACAACCGAAGGATCTTCATTCGTGAGGCCTCAAGTCGAATCTACTCTCCATACGTCTTCGCCATCGGTCAAGTCTTGGGTGAAATCCCCTACTCCATTATTTGCGGTTTCCTCTACTGGGTCATCATGGTGTACCCCATCGGCTTCGGAGACGGCTCCGCTGGAACCAACGGCACTGGCTTCCAACTGCTCATCATCATCTTCATGGTTCTCTTCGGTGTCACCCTCGGCCAACTCGTCGCCGCGCTCTCCCCGAGCGTCCAAGTCGCCGTCCTCATGAACCCCTTCATTGGTTTGGTGCTCTCGACGTTCTGTGGTGTTACCATTCCATACCCGGCGATGATGAAGTTCTGGAGGAGTTGGTTGTATGAGTTGAATCCCTACACCAGGACTTTGGCGGCGATGGTCTCCACTGAGTTGCAGTACGTTCTTCCTTCTTTCTCTATCTCTGTTGTGCATCCTTGACTGATATTTCGTGCTTTTAGTGGCCTCGTCATCCGCTGCAAGCCCGACGAATTCGCAGTCTTCAACCCGCCCTCCGGACAGACCTGTGGCCAATGGGCAGGCGAGTTCGTCCAGACCTTTGGGGGGTACATCGACAACCTCAACGATACGATTGCGTGCCGCTATTGCCAGTTCAGCGTCGGGGATGAGTTCTATACGCCTTTGAATATAAGCTATGGAAATAGGTGGAGGGATGCCTGGATTTTGTTTGCGTTCTTTGGTGAGTATAGTGCTCCATTCTCTCTCTTTTCTCTTGAGATCCTTGTGCTGATCGATGCTTTTTTTAGTGTTCAACCTCGTTGTGACCATTATTGCGTCGAGGTTCTTGAGGTACGCCAAGCGGTGATCAATTTAAACCCTTGGTGGACTTTCGGACATGCCACGTATATCAGCATCTTCTTACGACCGTCTACCTTCATTTCTTATAATGCCTCGTACCCGCACATACTATTCTTATCTCGGAGGAGCTTTTTGTCTTCGTTAATTTGCACATACCAGTTCGACTACCACATTGTTTCTTGCCTTAGACTGTATATACACCATTGGTTGCATGGTTGGGACTTACAATACCTACACTATGGAATGGATTGGATTCTAGATGATTTGATTCGAGAGGACTACTCAGCTAATTAAATCGCGCCGTCGATCCGTCTTCTGCCATCTTGCTCGCGTCCTTCCTTGCTAGTAATCAGTTGGGTCAGGAGCCGGTGCACACCTGAGCCCAGGAGGAGAGGAACCGCCGCGCATCTTTGAATATGCGCATGCCTTGCCAAGGCAGATTAGTATGGTAGCTTGTGCTACATACTGAAGAATATGCTAACTAGCTTGCTCTAGCTCGCACTGGGATGTAGATACTCACGNAAGATCTTCCACCAATTCATTGATACGGAGCTTACAGTGATCCGTTAAGCTTAAGGGCTACTCCCAGCCGGAGGTGGAGTCTAGGTACAGCAAGGTACGCGGGTGGTATGCATCTGCATCCCCCTTAGTGGGAAAGGTAGCCAACGTTCCTCCACGACTCGGCAAGGGCTATAGAGGGCTTAGCTCAGAGCACTTTGGATCCGGCGGATTGAGTGTGGAAGATTTATATCTATCTAGCTCCGTCTCAGACCAGACCAGCTTTTGTAATTATGTAGTACGTGCTCGTTACCCTGCTACTATAAGGATGAATAGGAGATTCAGATAATGGTTAGATAGACGCTATCTCAGAGAGACGACGGCGACATATCAAGAGCAAGGGCTATCAAGTACTTGGCTGCTTTCGGCTGGAGCTCTAGCTGGTATGCACACAAGTAATGAAGATTACGGTTGCTTATTAGTTGGCTCACAAGCTTCTCCCAGCCGGGGGATCGGGTCTGGTTTACTGCGAGGTGTAGTGGTTGGGTTGCGCCGAGGGCCCCTTAGCGGGAAAAGGTAGTCAAAGTTCTACGAATTGGTAGTTACAGAGGGCTTGGCGCTTTGGAATCCGGCGGATTGAGCTCGAGTGTGGAATTCGAAGATTGATTACCTACCCCCGTCTGGATCTCGAGCAGACCAGCTCTGACGAACTCATTAAGTATGTAGTACCCCTACTACAGGGATGAATTGAGGGATAATGAGTATATAGACGCTATGTCCATAGATCTAGACCAATTTAATGTCAGAGAGACGACGTCGACGGCGACATATTCGTACTAAGGGCTATCAGCTGCTTTGGGATGCTGGAGGTCTGGTTGGTATGCACGCAAGTGCTCCGTTATGAATATTACGGTTAATTAGGCTTACGGGCTACTCCCAGCCGGGGGTCGAGTCAAGGTATCCGGGTGTGGTTGGTATGCATCTGCAGTCAAAGGTCCACGAATTGGTAGAAGACTTTAGATCCGGCGGATTGAGCGTGGAGGAATGATTCGCTACCCCCGTCTGGATCTCGAGCAGACCAGCTCTGCTGAATTTGTTAGTATATATGTACTCGGTGGAAGACTGATCACCTACCCCCGTCCAGATCTCGAGCAGACCAGCTCTAACGAACTCGTTGAGTATGTATGTAGTACATGTTCGTTACCCCTGCTACAGGGATGAATTGGGGGATAATGAGTATATAGATGTTATGTCCATCTAGACCAATTTAATGTCAGAGAGACGACGTCGACGGCAACATATTAATATCAAGACGAAGGGCTATGAGCTGCTTTCAGAGGCTGGAGGCCTGAGTGCTCCGTTATGAAGATTACGGTTAATTAGGCTTACGAGCTACTCCCAGCCGGGGGTCGAGTCAAGGTATGGTGTAGTTGGTATGCATCTGGATTCCCTTAGCGGGAAAAGTAGTGTAATTTCCGCGAATTGGTAGTTGTATATATACAGAGGGCTTTAGATCCGGCGGATTGAGTGTGGAAGATTGATTCGCTACC
Organism: Candolleomyces aberdarensis; assembly: GCA_004126415.1. Lineage (NCBI taxonomy): Eukaryota > Fungi > Basidiomycota > Agaricomycetes > Agaricales > Psathyrellaceae > Candolleomyces > Candolleomyces aberdarensis. The sequence goes on from SDEE01000270.1 coordinate 21,199, forward strand.
CGCGTCTAGATCTCTCGACCAGACCAGCTCTGCCAGACTCGTTTGTATATATGTATGTACTCGTTACCCCTGCTACTATAGCGACTCTGAATTGCAATTGGGGGTGATTAGATAGATAGACGCTATGTCCATCTGGACCGTTTTGAGATCCATGTCAGAGAGACGTCGATCGACATCGACATATTGAGACTAAGGCCTGTTAGCCACTTTCGGCTGGCAGTGGAGGTCTAGTCTAGGTACAGCACAGCAAGGTATGGTTGGTTTGTATCTGGATCCCGTTAGCAGGAAAGGTGTTCAACATTCCGCGAACCTGATAGTGCTAGGATCTAGCGCTTTAAATTTTGGATCCGGCGGATGTGGGTGAACGATCGACTACTAGCTATCTCCGTCTCTAGATCTCCGTCCTCGCTAGTCCCACAGAGATTTAGTGCGCATCGTAAGGGGGGTGAGTGGGGGTGAATGGAAGATTAGATAGACGCTATATCCATCTAGATAGACCAATTCAATGCCATAGAGACGACGTTTCGACATGTTAAGCGCTGAATATCTAATATTAACTTACAGCATGTGCACGACGTCATTGTGTAGAATGTATACAATTTAATAGAGTGGGCAGCATCTGACTTGAGCTTGGCTGGCTGGGGGGTTATGTTATTGGTTCGAAAGAGGCTATACCTAACTCGAGATTGAATGTCACGGCTAACGACAGGAGGCGCGGAGGTCGAGACTCGACGCGACGTCAGAGGAATCTTTATCGGGATTGAATGCGGCGTCCTATTAATTGCACTCGAGGTGAGTAACTTTGACAAGAGAAGCTATGGCGGTTCGACAAGTTTGTCGGAGGGTAGATAAGCCCGGGTCCATATATAACTCGAGCGGTAGTAGAAAATAGAAAGAGGAACTTGTGGCAGTGGTAAGGCAGTCTAGATCCGCATACAATGTACTTTCGCTCTTCCGCCGTCTTCTATAGCCGACGAGGAAGAAGAAGTGATGGAGATCGTCGTGAGCTAAAGGGTAGAGACAAGACGTCATATGTTTCGCGTCGTCCACAAGGTGGCAAGTCAGATGTTGCGATTGGGATCAGTAATGACAAGAGTTATCTGATTTGCTCTCAATCTGTGGCGTCATGGTGGTGGTGTTGCTTGAGAAAGCCAATTCGAATTTGAGAGCACAACGGCAGACACGAGGCTGAGGGGGCGATGCGTTTGGTTGCSCACCCCGGGTTGCGAAAAAAAAAAACATTCYAGCTGTCGGATGGGCGCCGACCTGGGGTGTTGGTCGGAGGATAGAAGGGACTGATATCGGAGTTTATGATGTTCTGTGATGTGCAGTGTGCGGCTGATGCACGATCAGGGTTCTCAACGAAAAAAAGTGGAGTGAGAGTTGGGAAGAGAAGGGGACGGCGCACGAGGCACCAGGAGGTCGCGAGACAGGGGTCGCCTGGCACGGAGGCTGGCAGGAGGAGGTGAATAAAAGCCGGGGAACAAGACAGGTGCAGCCGCTGATTTAATTATGAGGCCGCTATGGCGATGAAATACGGTTGACAGGAACAACAAGGAGGGGTGGGCGAGGAGGACGGAGACCTGTAACACGTGGAAATTTAAACAAAATGATCGTTCCAGACGTCGGCTGAGGGAGAGCTTGGCCGTTTGGTCTGCCTCTGCGCCTGCAATCTTTCCCTTTCCGTTGTCAACCACAACGCCTTCTTCGCCGTCTCCCTCCCATTCATTCTGGCCTGCTCATAAACGGCTCTKTGTTTTCCCACCGCCTGCTTCCAAAACCCCCGAGAACCGGGATACCCATCTGGCCTCGCTGTGACGACAGACGACAATCCTCCCCCAACCATGACCCTTCTCGGAGGGCTCTTTGGCAAGAAGAGCAGGGCAAAGCACCCACCCACGCAGCCCACCACCGCCGCCCCAGACGAGGACCCGCTTTCCTGGTCGCCGACAGCCTCGTACGTCACCCCGGACAAGCATGGCCCCTCGGTACCAAATGGGAAGAGCTACCTGCATCCTGATGCTACSAAAGCGCTTCACACGGCAAACTTGAACGGTCACCATCCCACCGCGGACACCATGCCCTCCGCGAGCAAGCTGCGTCTGCCCTTTGGCCGCAAAAAATCGTCGCGACCGCTGCAGCCGCCTGATGAGCCTCAAGTGCACGACGCCTCCCCGCCGAGACCACCGTACGCGGGCAGGTCCAGCACCGGCAGCGACACCGAGCAGTCTCGTCGTCTGCGACCACCACCGTCGAAGAGTGCGATCTTCGCTGCCTATGCTGACCCCAACAGTGCCCTCTCGACACGCTCCCTGCCCGGCGACCCCAGCCACCACGTTCGTTCAGATCCTCCTTCCCATGAAACGCTCCCCCCTGTGCCACGACAACCGAAACGACCTTCATTATTCGCTTGGACAAAGTCTGGGGCGAACAAGAACCTATCTANGCCGTCCAAGGCCGACGACGAGTCCCTCTCCCCTGTCGCCTCGCCCGAACACCAAGACTCGTCGTTCAGCCTCAAATCCTTCCGCCACGTTGGAGCACCAGCAACATCCACCTCCCCGACGCGTTCGAATCCCAATGCTTCGAACGTATCCTTGGCAGCACCCATCCCACGACCTCGTGGGGATAGCGTGTACAACTCGGACTCGTCTCAGCGCATATCCGTAGCAGCCTTCCGGGAGGCCCAGGCTCGCAGGAGTATGGCCGGCTCGCCGTCACCCTCTGCAGGGAGGTCGCCCAGCCCCTTGCCGCCACCGCCATCCCAACAATCTCATTCGACCTCCCACAATGGCTATGGCAGCGAAGCTGATCGGGGCCGGTCCTCTGGCCCCCGACCCTCACGTTCATCTCCGCATATTCCCCAAGCACAGTTCTCGTCGTCACCCTCCAGCTCGAGTTACCATTTGCATCAGCAGCGCAGGAAGTCGGGAATGTCGTTTGCGATGTATGCTTCTGATAGTGATGAGTCGGAGGCTTCGGAAGAAGGGGAGGACGACTCTGATGACAACGGGAGGTATCAGCATAGCAAGGGTCCAGGAAGATTCAAGTCCTCTGCATCTCCGGCGGCGAAGGATCGGATGAACAAGAGTCGCGCCAAGTCTGAGTTGGGGCACGGGATGAGTCCTTCGTCGTTTGCGAGGAATAGTCAGGCTGGGGTGCCTTTGAGCTCTAGATCGCATTTGGGGCATGGGTCGACTAGCCCTGATCATTCGAGGGCCCCGCCTGTTCCGAGTTTCCTTGCCTCGCCGCCTCCGTCGTCGCAGCCCCAGTATGATTATGGGAATGGAGGGGCTAGGCCGAGGGCGAGCAATTCGACAAGTGCGTTAACGCCGTCGGCTGCTGCCAAGCGTGCAAGCATCGTAGCAGCCGCGAATGCAGCGAACGAGGCCGGTAAGTCTATCATTCTTATTTCTCAATCACGTTGTCACTCAAATATCGTGTTTTTAATTTTAGATACTATCATGCAGTACAAACGAGCTTCCCGACATATCCGCGACTCTTCTATACATTCGAACCCTGGTGAACCCTTGTCTTCCACTGCTAAGAAGGCTTCTACGCATCTTGGACATGGACGACCTTCGCACCAGCGAATGGGGGCAACCTCCGAATCCGACGACTCGAGTGCGGAGGAAGATTCCGACTCGGACAATGCGCCGTTGGCTACCCTCGTTGCGCCTCGAAGACCCGGGAGTGCGATGTCGTCTTACTCCACTGGGAACATGTCTGCTCGATCCGCTGGTGGTGGACCGCAGAAACCGCTTATCGACATCAAGGAGCTGACGGGAGGAGGTTCGACTGCGCCGAATAGGTTCGGGAACGCACCGACGATCGGGAGAGTTGAAGGGGCGGGGAAGAGCATGGTTGGGTTTACGGGAGGGAGGACGTTGTTGGCTGGGTTGAGTGATCATAACGCGAACGGGAACGCACATGGCGCTGCTGCYAGCTCGCCGCCGCCTGCGTCGTCGTCGGTTCCGGCTTCGGAGCCTGGACGTCCTTTGTCGCCGCCGATGGTTGAGAGTCCGTTGTCGATGAGCCCTTCGTTGCAGGGTGTGACGAGTAAGACTCCGCCGTTCAAGTTTGTGTCGCCGCCTGGGACCCCTGGGAAGGAGTTTAGTCGGCCGCCGAGGAGCGTTACCATGCCTGTGCTACAACCCGGTGGTGGGGAGTCGGGACGAGAGAGCAGTCCTGAGAGGAGGAGGGATGCGTTGGCGGAGAGGTTGAACAGGGCTGTGAAGAAGAAGACTCTGGATGGGCATACGTCTGCGTCTACGTCACCCACTCCTGCTCCAGCGGCTGTTGCATCGACTCCTGTTTCTGGGACTACGTCTCCGATGCTCGTGCCGTCTGCGCCGTTCTTGAGAGCACGTACGGCGAGTCCGGGTCCCCGGCCTACTTCCAACATCTCGACGGCTGCGTCGCTTTCGCCTTCGGAGCAGAGAGCCTTCAATTCGTCCACGGAGAGTCCGTCGTCGGGTGCTACTATCCAAGCTTTGTCGCCACCGCTATCGCAGCAATCATCATCGCAATCGCCGACGCCGGCTCAGCAGCGGCGACAGCCGAATCGACCTCCTCTTCTGCAACCTCCACAGCCTTCGCAGCGTGTCGTGTCGAGTAGCCCTAGTTCCCCAGATCAGAGTTTGGCGGACCTGTTGGGTGCGGGGATTAAGCTGATCAGTCTTACTGGRGAGTCGGATGGGGACGATGACTTGACGAGTTCGGATAGTTCCGAGGACGAGAGTGACGACAATTATGGGTTTGAGAGTTTTGGGATTGCGAGTGGGCGGAGGGGTCANNAGCAGCCGCAGCAGCAGCAGGTTCGGCAACAGCAAGTCCAGGAGCAAAAGCAGAGGCAGARATCGCCTGAGAAGCAACGGCAACGATCGCCTGAAAAGCAGCGTCAGCAGGSTTCGYCTMAGGCGGTCTCGACCCCAGCAGTGACGACTGAGCCTCCGGAGGKGGAGGACAAGGAGAAGAGTCTGGATAAGATTACGCCTATACCTATCAAGCAGAGGACGCCCTTGCCCTCCTTCAGCGTTACGTCGAGRCCGCAGTTCCCGAGAAGACCCGATTTCGATTTGGTCCAGCAGCAGCAGCAGCAGTAYAGAGGGAGCGCCGGGAGCAGTGTTAGCGGGGCCAGTAGTGCGAGTGGCGGGAGTGTCGCTGGAGGAGGAGGTGGTGGTGGAAGGCGAGAGTCGGTGGGGTCTGTGGCTGCGTTTGCGAGTGCCAGCGCATCGTCGGTGTCTGTTGCTAATCCCGCCCCCGGTGGAAATGGAGTGAGTGTGAGGAAGAGGAGCAGTACGTTGATGCCTCCTTCGTCGCCTTCGACTGCGAGCCCGGGTGGTGGTGGGGGCAGCAGCAGCAGCCAGTGGAACAACAAGGCCAATGCGAACGCYAGTGCGGGTGATGGTAGCAAGAACGCGTTGAAAGCTGTTGGAGCTACTAGTGCGATGCAGCAGCAGCAGCCTAGGCAGAGGAGTTCGACGATGTTGCCTATGATGCCTGTGCCTACGCACCCTCCTACGTCTTCGAGCCCTTCCAATTCGTCGTCTGCTGTCAACTCGAATATCAACAAACCGTTTGCGATGCGGAGGGACAGTCCTGCTAGTTCGACGGGCGATTCGAGTAGCGGTAGGGCGCCGCTTACGCCTCGAGATGGAAGCGACATTGGGATCAAGGGACCGGATGGGGTGCTTAGGGACGGGAAAGGAGGRMGGGTGGTGGATGTGGAYCGGTATAGTGGGGGAGCGAGCGGGTTGGGGATTAGTACGAAGAATAAGGGGAAGCATATGAAGAGGAGGAGTGTGAGCTTTGAGGATGATCTGAATGTTGTTGTGACTGGTGCGGGTGGGAGTCGAGAGTTTTTGGCGAGGCCTGGGAGTAGGAATGCGGATCGGGATAGTGTGGTGGTTCTCAAGTCTTCGGAGCAGCAGTTGGAGGAGAGGAGGAGGGAGAGGAGGAGGGAAGAGGCCAAGGCTGCTATTGAGGTGCGTTTTTATTAGTTTTCGGCTATTGAGTCGTCGTTTTTACTGATTCTTGCTCCCGCCCATTCAGCTCGGGAACGTTATCAATGGTCGTGGACCGATTGTTGATGACGACGACGAAGACATGCCGATCAACCAACTCAACCCGAGGATGTCGACTATGAACCCGATGATGCTGAGTCCGATGGGTATGCAGCAGCCGCAACAGCAAAATCCTATGGGCTTCGGTCCAGGAGGAGGCCCACCGGGCAACTGGGGCGTCAACATGAACATGAATATGAATATGAACATGAACATGGGCTCCAACGGGATGCTGTCGCCTACACCGTTCATGGCACCCCCACCTAGCGATCCCAACTTCATGGTCGCACACCAGCAAGCGATGATGATTGCGAAGCAGGCGTATCAGATGGCAGTGGCGCAACAGGCTATGGCTGCTGCTGCAGATGAGTGGGAGCGAAGTTCGAATGTGGGTAGTGGCTTTGGAGGGAGCGTGTATGGAGGGCCGTCGCCCGGTCCTGCGCAGATGATGTTCGGGATGATGCCAGGTCAGATGCCGGGGCAGATGGGTATGGGTGGTATGGGTATGATGGGAGGTGGAGGGAATAATTGGTCGACGGGGTCGGCCATTTTCCCGAGCTCAAGGTCGACGTACAACATGAACATGAGCAGTTCGAGGAGCGAGTATGGGGGTGGATTGGCTGTTCCTGGTGGCGGGATGCAGAACTGGAGTTCCTCGAGAAGCTCGTACGGAGACTTTGGGCCCTCGACAACGAATGGAGGTGGTGGTGGCGGTAGATCCCAAAGGGACTCGGCGTTTGGAGGGAATGGAAACCTTCCTCCTTCGTCTAGTTCAGCGCTGGGACATGGGAAGGCGACCCCCAGAATGCGAACGACGAGTCAGCCTGCGAGTCCCGCGCCCAATAGAACACGGAGAGCACCTCCCCCTTCCAGCTGGAAGGCRGGAGTCTAGATGTTCGATTGGTTTTGGTTATNGGCATGCGAYGTCATCCTTTCTCTGGCCTCAAGCGACATTCTTTTTGTTTTCTCTTCTCATATCTATCGTTTTGGGTCGAGGTCTACCTATTTTCAACTTCTTTCAGTACCAAAAGTACGATTCAACAACACGCACGCTCGTTTTCTGTTTCCCTTTTTTTTATTCTGATATCGATATCCCCTGCATTTGGACTTGAAATCTAATTCATTATGATAGATACCTTTTTTTCATCGGCATAGTAGTACCATTAGTAGTTCGTAGTAGCATCCATCGGAAGTTGGGTCGAATCACTTTTTTTTGATGTGTTTCTCTTCACCTTTCTTTTTCTCTCTCGCTAGCTACAATGTATTTGTGCCCCTAACGTCAAGCATTGAAAGCATCTTACTAGCTCCGAATGGTTGTTTGATTTGGATGAGGATGCGATGTTGATGTCCGGTTAACGTGTAAGTAGATGTGGTATATAGATAGGTAAGGGAAACGGCTTCCACCCTCCCTCAATACTCGTCAGAGTCATAATCAGAATCATCCTGGGCACCCCAAGCCGCTTGCCCCGTGGCCGCAGCGGGAACGGAGGATGCCTGAGGTTTATAGTCATTCGGATCCATYTCCTCYGGATCGAAATCTTCGTCYTCTTCATCCAGTCCAGGTGTAGGCGCAAGTTGGGCGTTCCGCATGCTGGCGGCAGATGCAGCCCGACTCGGCCACGTTGCTCGTTGTTCGTCGATTATAGGACCGGACGCCATGGCATTCCAAATCTCCGCGAGTAACCTATGTCCGATGCAGTAAAGAGGGTCAGCGTTACGATATGGCAAGGATTCCTATCGGATTTGGATGGATGGATGAATACATACCGTACGTCATGCGCAGCACCCCATTCACCGTCCCTAGGAACCTTATCAATGCCTAACCGGGCGCTGAGGCTTATAGGTCTAGACGATCCAGGTCTTTCGCCTTCTGCCATCATGGTGAAGAATAGATTGTGAGCGTCGATGATCACGTTCTTCGGCCCGGCGGTAGAGGAGGGCTCTGAGGCGTCCAGTCTATTGCGAAGACTACTGGTGGTACTCTCCTCTCGTTTTGGCGGTCGACGAGGATCGCGGCTGGTGCTACTTCCAGAGATGCTACTTGAACGAGTGGGGGAGCGAGATCGGGATCGGTTTCGGTTCTTTCGTTGGTCATAATTCGAGTAGGCCTGCAAAATCACGTATGATGTGAATGGATATTCAGGTGAGATGAAATCCTTGTACGCCGCCCCGCAAGAAAGAGTTGAGACGAAATGGAGTGGGCGCTCACCGTATCCAAAGGAAGTAGACTCCGGATAGTTTGCCCTTTCAGCTCAGAGCCTAACGCCTCCAACGCAAACTCGGTCGCCACTTTATCGTACGCCAGAATGATATTAGGCCCGGATCCTTGAGAGAGGAACTCAGATATACGTTGTCCGATTACGTGTTTGTGTTCGATGAGGTGTTCGAAAGTCTGCAAAATGTGTTAGGTTTCTATAACAGCTACTTCAAATGGACGCAGGATAAAGAAACGAGAAAATACCTCTTTAGGTCTGTCCCTAATGAACCCGCTATTCTCACTAAGCACATACTGTTGCACCGACCCAGGCTTTAAGCTGAAGGAGGGGACCTCGACCTCCGCAAACGCCACATCCAGTATCCGCGGTATTCTAAGCCTTTCAGACTCGGCACGCGTGTCGAATTTGAGTGACCAAACGTTGAATGTCAACGCGAGTACCCTCGCGGACGGCGGGAGCTGTAAATCGCGGGGGAGGCTGTACTTTGCCCGATCGAGGGTTGGGTGGGGTTGAACTAAGCGGTAGAATACACTATTTGTTCAATTGAACATAAAGAGGGAAGGGATTGGTCAGCAGGTACGTTCATTCATCCTCGATGGTGGAAGGAAGAGTAGCGACAGAAAGCCATAGGATACGTACCGGTTGAGTTCGAACTGTCCCCTCGCAAACCCCGCATCCCTGTTCTGGTCCCGGTACGGATTATTATCCTTGCTCAGAGACTTGAGCTTCTTTTTAAGCTCCTCTGCCGTAGCAAACGTAATAGGCGACAGAGACTCAAAGTCGTCTGGTCTGAGCGCACTAGCCCTGTTCGGCGGGCGAAGTCTGTTGGCCAGTGTGTAATCAAACGCTTCGGCTGCTGTGAGCAGAATCTGAGCCGCGCCAGCCCTTTTGATGCCTTCATCGTAGAGGGGATAATGAATGTTCGAAGAGTCCGGATGTTGGGCGGCATACCAAGTACCAGTTCGACTGGCCCAGTAGGGTTGTCCCTCTGCCGCAAGGATGAGTTTGGGCCAACCAGAGCCTGCGCAAGAGGGCCTTCTTGACCCCATTTCGAATTATTGCCAGGTCTGTACACGTTCAATGCATTCGTGAGCAGCTGGATTATGGTTTAATGGAATGTTCGGCGTACCCCTGGATACCATTGTACCCCCCGACCTGATAGTACTCTCCAGATCCACCCCTGTTGCCCGGGGACTGGCGATAGTGCGACGACATTGCGATAGATGAAGGTGATAGCGGAGGGAGAAGAGCAAAGTGTAGGTGAGAAGCTTCAAGCAGCGCGACTAACACGTGCCTCGGCGGCGGAGTCCGGTGCTGCTAGAAATGTTTTCGAGGACGCCCAAAGGTGTGAAGGATTTGGGGTGGCGTTGACGTACACCCTTCCTTCACCCTTTCACTGTGAGACTGTGACATAACGACTGTCCAGATAATTTCACCAGGACTTGAGATTATTTGCATGGTATGATAGTACATTTTAATACACGATCTAATGAAGAAGTAGCCAAGTTAACAGGAATATACCATGACAGAGTAGGGGATGACTACGTACCTATCAGAACAAAGCGACAGCTGTAAGCAAAACAACGAGGAAGTTAATAAATACGAGGAAAGTGGAGGGAGTCACAAGTCGTCAAGTCATGCCTCGTCAGTCATGATGGCAAGGAATTCTTGCTCGTTGATTTCACCGTCTCCATCGAGGTCGAACTCTTCAATCATCGCTTGCCTGAGGGCACCTTGGTTAGCATACCGGCAAGTACAATATTGGTAAACACGCACAGTTCGTCGTCCTCTAACCGGTCTCCAATTTCCTTCGCCACGCGACGTAGGTTCCGCAGAGTAATTTTGCCAGTATTGTCGTCGTCAAACAGCTGGAAGGCACGGCGTATCTCATCCATTGGGTCTCGCGCCAGGATTTTTTCGCTCACTACACGCACGTAAGTGAGTGCATACGATGGAGAGGAACAGGGAAGCTAACTCACTAACTTTCGCGAAATCTTCGAAATCCATGAGGTTGTGGTTTGTCTTGTCATGGTCCCGCAGTATTTTGAGCACCTCAGCCTTCTTCAGATCAAATCCCAGCGCGCGCATCGCGACCTTGAGCTCGTGGTAGTCCACGGATCCATCCTTATCCGTGTCGAACAGCTCGAACGCCTCCTTGATCTCCTGTTTTTGCTCGTCTGAGAGCTCTGGTCGGTTGTGGGAGCGTCTCTTGGCGCGTTGGGCAGCAGAGGATGAGTACATCGTCAAGGTCGTTGAGCAACGAGGAGCAACGAGGAGAACGGTCAACGAGGACGTGTCACACATGCATGACCCGTCACAGTCGCGTGATGTGGGTCACACGCGAATTAGGCTGTCACGTCTTTTAGTATCTGGTGTTCGACCTCGTCCTTTCCGCTAGTTCCGCGTCTTCTGTGAAGGGGTGACGCTTTGACGCGTTTCTGCTTCTGATCTAAATCGAGATACCCGCCCATGCAACAGCTTTTATTCTGAGATACCCAATTCAAGGATACCCTAATTCTCTTACTCTACCCTGCTCCTGGGCTGGGCGAACCCACTTGGGAACTCTATCTGGCAGATGTCAAAGAAAAGGGGTCCTAATACCTGGGCTCTTTTAAGGGTGAGGTCTCCTGGCTCTCTAGATCCTCCATCCCACCAACCACGGCTTTTTAGACGCCCTCGAGCAGCGACGACGATCAGACCCCAGAAAGCGAAGGCTTCATTTCATCTGGTGAAGACGACCGTTGGACTAACATCGTCCCCGAGATAAAGACGATGAGAACGAACACCATCGCTCAGACATCCGAAGGCCAGAGGCCGAGCCCTGCACGACCGCCGCTTTCGACTTCCTCCAATCAGAGGATTCATGGCCAAAGTACGCCCTCGAGGCACGCAGCTCAGGCCGAACCATCGTCCGCATCGACGATCAGGCAAGGCTCCTCACGACCGGGGCGTCAAAATGTGTTGCCCACCCCAAGTAAGAAGCTTTCCTCTTGTTACCATCAGTCCATCCTGTTGACATCTGGCACTATGACAGACACCGTACCTCAGTGTGAAAGATATACAGATGTAAGTTCGCAAGAGTCTATCTCGAGCGGCTCGCAATCGCCATCAAAGCGAAGCCAAGACTTCAGAGACAAAATTGAACAAAGGCTTCAGGAATTCAAAGGTCTTTCGCGCTCTCAACAAGTCTTTGTGGTATCGGATTCTGAACCCGATAGTGAGTGACCTTTTCCCAATTATTGTACATGCCAGGCGCTCATTGTTTCTCTGCTCTAATTTCTCTAGCTGAATCCGAGGCGGAAAGCCCCCCTCCTTCCCCTTCTGTATCCCCTCCTCGCTCCACAATACCATCGAACACGACGAGTTTAACATCCATAAACTCCCGGGGAAGTTTATCCCGAATGCCGAGCGATGGCTTCGAACCGTCGTCTTCGACGTCCTCTCCAAAGAGTCCCAAAGCATCGACATCGACGATCGGCGCGAATCCAAAGTTAGCGGCATCTCCGCCGGTCTCCTTCCTCTCTTCGAACCCAGCGACGAAGTATGGAGGCCCATCAAGCCCATCGGGGACTTTCCAAGTCCCCGCCGCTTCGCCGTCTCAAGGAAAGAAGGTCATAAGGCTCCCTCGATTTGGAGCCCGCTCCGATCCCTCCTCTCCTGCTCCTCCTGGTTCGTCAAGCCAGCCTTCTAGGTTTGGCCCTCCGGCATCGGTGCACGATGTCTTTTCAAGTCCTCCCCCTCCTCCTGCGCCGGTTCGGCAGGCATCGACGCCTGCGAGATTGCCGGCGGTATCCCAGCCATCGACCACGTCGAACTCTCGTCCATCGCCCATAGACGAGAACGTCGCCCGATTTCTTCAGATCCCCCTTGGAACTGAGTTGAAACCCCACATCGTCGCTCACGATGTCCGCGCACAATCCCTCTTCGACTCATTGCAAATCCCATGGGGAGTCCAATTCGAACTCGCGCGCGGCGTGATTCTGGGTTCAAAGAACAATTATTGGACTTGGGGGGACGTTATCGAGAAAGTTGAGCAGCTGAGAGGAACGAATGAGGTTGCCGCTCCGAAGGTGCCGGGTGTGATGAAGCCCGAGGAGAAGATGTCTAGTGGGACGGATCATAAAGTCTGGTAAGTAGCTATTCCTACCATATCCGCCTGCTTGGCCATATGAGAAGTGATTAGAATCTGACGGCATCCCCAATAGGATCGAGCTCGACAGGGAGCAAAAGGCCATCCTCGAGAACAAAGGCCGAATGCTGGGCCTCATGGGCGCGTGGGAGGGTGACTCCGACTGGCATGGAGGACAAGTCCAGCAGCTCGCCAGGCTCGTTCGAGTCGAGAAGGGTGTTAACAGCAGCGGTGGCGGCCCCAATCTAAAGGTCGAGCTTCACCCGCTGGAAAAAAAGCGCTCCCATCGATTCGCTCGTTTTGCTGGTTCCCGTCGCATTATGCAGCTCCGCGTCCCGGACAAGCTGCTCCAGGAGATGCGGGACGTGGTGAAGGAGTTCCTTTGTCAGAAGTTTATACTCCTCGGAAGAGTCTTCGTTCCGTTCCATTGTAAGGATGGGAGTGTGTACATGGTTGAGATCGATCAGGACTACGAGAGAGAGGCTATGGCTTGGTGTGGGGATAACTTTCGTCACTCGTTTGCGGAGTTTATGCAGTGGCATAATCCGATGGAACTTAATTCGCGTCAGGTATGCCTTACTTCCTTCCCTCAAGAGTGAGGTGATTCTGACCTGAATGTATGTGATACATTGATAGGCTATCAGCAAATTCGTAACGCGCTACGCGATCGGTCTCTCGAACACCATCCCAGTGATCGAGTTCAAGAAGGAGAACATCCACTTCATCGGTGATATCTGTATGTCCTAACCACATCCTCTATATTGATTCCATTTCGTCTACTTACTAACCATGCTACCTCGCAGTTTCCTCCGACTGGCCTGTGGACAACCCCAAAGCCCCGACGGAGAAGATCATGACCGACGGTTGCGGCTTCATAAACCTGGCGGCGCTAACCGCCATCACCCGCAAAATGGGGTACGAAAGCGCTCCTACAGCTCTTCAAGGTCGTATCGACGGCGCCAAAGGTCTCTGGGTCCGACACCCCACAGACGACTCGGACGAACCTACAATCTGGATCCGCGATTCCCAGAACAAGATCAAGAACCCCACTCAAGACCGCGGGCATAGAATTTTCGAGTTGCTGGCTCCGTCAAAGGCTTCGCTGCACACAGCACTATCGATGCAGAGCATCCTCAATCTATACTTCAACAGTGTACCGGAGGATACGATCGTCAAGCTCTTCAGGGAGGGGTTAAAGGAGGAGATGATGCCGCTTTTGGAGTGGGATAGCATGGTGTTGTTGTATGATGCGATAAATAAGGCGGGAGGCGTTGCGGGCTCGAGGATGGTGAGGATTGCGGCGGGTGCGAGTGTGGCGTTGGGGTTGCAGAGGAACTCGTGGGGTCATGAGGATGTGGATAGTGAGGAGAGTTCGGAGCAGGAGTCGGCTGGGCCGGCTACGTATACAGGGAGGAATCAGTATAGCGGTGGTGAGTGATTTTTNTTTCTATTCTTTCNTTTTTTTTTGCTGCCTTAATCGTGCGCTTTTGACCAACGAAATGGTGTATTTTTGTAGCCCCTCTTGCACTTCACGAGTCACTTCTGGAGCTCATTCAAGCGGGTTTCCATCCAAGGGAGTCGAAGATCGTTCGGGATAAGCTCCAGCAGGTTATCAAGACGTCGATTAAAACCGCTGTCGAGAAATATCGGATTCCGTTGAAGGACTCGATTGCGGCTTGGGTAATCCCAGGTAGACTAATACTAATTTTTCTATCGATTCTCCCTACTCACCTGTCGACTTTACAGATCCTACGGTCATCACGGCGGACCACCTCAAAGACAAGCAGAGCAGTCGAAGTCAGACCTCAATGCGCGATCCCTTGGGGCTTCTGAAAGAAGGCGAGGTCTACTTCCGGTCGTCTGTGCCAATGAAGGATGAGCACGAATTACCCTACTATGTCATTCAAGGTCCGGTTCTTGTAAGTGGCGAACCTTGTATTGCTCAATGCTGTTCCTAGGTACTGACTTACGCTCTTTTTTATACAGCTGGGCCGTTATCCGATGCGCCTTCCTTCAGATATTCAGAAAGTGAGAAATTTTGCTTTACTTCCATATCAACTTTCTGATAGCTTCGCAGGCTATTGCGGTAGACGTACCGGAGTTCGCCCAGTACACCGACGTTCTTATCGTTTCCGTCAACGGAACCTGCAGTCTTCCGAGCCTTCTGAGTGGTGGCGATATGGATGGAGGTTCGTTATCCCCCTCTCGCACGATTCTCAACGGTTAAACTCATTCGTGTTCCCTCGTGCGTTCGATGCAGATATTGTCAACATCTTCCGTCAAGGCGAGCTTGTTGAACATTTCCAGTCGAAGCCCCTTACCGAGCAGCCCGGCAACCTCATCGAAAACAACTTTGAGAGGGATATTATTTCGGTTGTGGATTTCTGCTCTGGTGCTGTGGAGAAGTCGTCTACGGATGCTCAGAAGTCGTATCAAGATGTCCTTCTCAACAATCTCGCTTCACCCCAGAAGGGAATATATTCGGGGTTCCATGATGCGGCCGTTGCGACTCGAGGATACGACCATCTAGAGACGATCCGGTTGGCCTATGTGTAAGTTGCAGGTCCTTCCCCGCTCTGCAAATGTTCGGTGCTGATGACTTCATTTGTAGCTTCAACCAACTTCTGGATGCGAGCAAATCCGGACTTCGTCTATTGGACATCGTATTTATCCGCGACAGGAAGAACTACAGCTCGAAACCCCCTCCTTTCGGGATCCTGGCCCGGCTCCGCGACGAGGGTGACACCATCGAAACCGAACTCATGGCAACTTTCCAGGAGCTCATCCGACCCGCCAATGCAGCGCTGTTCAATCCCGAAGTGCACAAAGACAGAGATCTTATGAAGCCTTATTCCGACGCGCTGGCCTACGCCCAAGAGCTCCAAGCATCGACGGATCACGAAGAGAAGATTCACGGCAAGTTCCTTCACAAGGGGCTTCAGAAGATTCGTGCGCATGTCGAGGATTCAAAAACCATTTTCGATCAAGAATTTGCCCGGTACCAGGACGAGAAGCAGAACGAATTGCTCTTCTCACCCAGCAAATCGTCGCCAAAGGGAAAGAAGAAATCTTCGTACAACTCAAAGAGCGATCAAGATTCTGACTGTATGTACGCTGCCGCGAGGAAGTTCACTGAACCCATTGAAGGCCTCCGACTTTATCAGTCGAATTTGGAGGAATTGAAGGCGTCGTGCGCCATCTACATTGCCAGACCCTCTGGCCACTTCCCTTGGGCCGTTGCGTTTAGGGGGCTGTGTATGCTCAAGGCGAAGGCGAAGGGGATGGCGCCGATTATCAGGGAGATTGATGAGTGCAAGAGTGTGTCGTCGACCGCGGTGAAGGTGCTCGCGAAGAATTCGGGTGGGATGGTGTTTTGATCTTTTTATGGGTGGAGTCCTTTCTTTCTTGGTGTACATGCTCTGCTTTTCAGTTCATTTGACTGCTTGGTTTATGCTATCCTTGCCTAACTTTTGCCAACCTCAAGGAAGTTCCGTTCTCGTCTCATTTAGCCGTTTGCTTTCCATTTCATTTGTCTTTGCTCTGCTTGAATGTAATTTTAGGTACCCAATGTTGTCGTTCTTGGCTCACATAATGTAGATGTAATTTGTATGGTGACTTACAACGCCGTGACTTTCAATTTATGTTATCTTCTTGATTTACGCAATAAAAGCGTTCATTTTACGTCGCTCGTCTCTCTCCGTCTTTGCTACCATCTCATTGTACACTCGCCGCTGTTGATCGTTCTTAACCAAATGAACACATGCTAGTCCTGTCACGTTCTCGGACCGACAATCAGCGAGGCTGCGGGGACATGGCAGTAGACTAGTCTGCCTGCTTCGAGTTGTACTGATTTTACTATAAATTGACACCAATTCCAATGTGCGAGATTGTAGGAGCTAGTTTGGAGTGACAGAAGAGCACCCCAGTAATCACTGTTGTTAATCTATAGATCGTAATAGGAGACGATCGTGATGTCTTTCCAAGTATCTTCTTCGTCTGGATAACAAAGGGTCGATTACATCAATCTCCCAATAGATCGATGCAGAGAAAAGATGAACTCACCTTCGTAGACGGGCCGACACAGCAATACGAAATGGCGGATTTTCACGTTAACGCATCTCCAGATATACCAGGCTGCCCGGGCATCCCGCAGGATGAAAGGTTTCCATTTCCGACAGACCTCCCCAGCACGCACCCGAAAAGCGAACCTATCATCTCCTGGGACAGTGCCTTCTCCCATCTGACTGACTTTGTGCAATAGATAAGGAATATTTCTTCTCTGCGAAAGCCGTCAGGTTGGGATAACTGATAATATAATGTCGGTAGACGTACCGCAAGAACCAGTGTATCAGCATGATCCGATAGATCAACGTTTTCCAAGTTGCGCATCTCTTGATCGAGCTTCTCGTGCAGGTTGGCGTCTGCGCGATCATGCTCATATTCGAAACGTTCAAAGGGGTCATCGGAATAACGCCAAAAATGGTATTCGTAGAAGTGTATTAGAGACTTTTCAAAAGACCAAGCTAGAGCTGCCAGAGTGACCTCTGGGTTCATGGCAGTTGGGTTCCATTGGGCATCCAATTGTGGATTCTGATTGCTGTTGTGATACCCGGCAAAGTGAACTTGCTTCAAAGACATACGCCCGCCAGTCGTTCTTGATACAACCATTTCTCTGAGCGCTGTAAATTCGATTTCCCCCGTTGTCGGGTTACTGGGGTCCGAGCCGTACCAACACAGCTTCAGAACTCGCAAGTTCGGAATAAGTTGGTGGCGGCCACTCGGAGGTACATCGCCCGTATCTAGGACGAGCTCTCGTAGTCCTTGGGCACCGATGTGAGGGACCTCCAGGTGTTGAATGCCGGGGGAGAGCTTCAATGTTTCGTAGAATTCCTCTTGTTGTGTATCAAGAGGGGCACTGACAGTTAGATTCATCATTGAACATCCTGAACGTTGAATCAGGAGAAGAATCTTGCCGAACAATGGCCTTGCGGAATCGAAGCCGAATTGTCCATTAATCTGGAGTGTGGATAGGGCAGGGAGGACAAGGATGTCCAGGATGTGAAAAATGGAGAGGGTTTGTTCAGTGGCGAAGAGCTTGAGATGGTTAAGGTTGGGGAACAAAGAGACTGGGAGCGATTTCGACAAGCTCGGATAGCCTGCAGTTGAGCTGGCGATGTCCAATAACCGTAAATGAGGCGGACGACTTGTGAGCAAGTCTTCGCAGCATGTATCCGGTCCAGAGATCAGTTTGAAGTTTTCGAGTTGGGAAAATGGGAGGACAACAGTGAGAGTTGCTCCCGTGAAGGGGGTGGTGAACACCTCGACATTTCGCAGCATTGGTGCCTCTTTGAAGCAGTTGATCCGACCTGTTCTCGTATTTGGTTCCCCTGGCTGTGCCTCTCCCGAAGAGGAGTTAGGGCCCACACAAAGCGTCGCGCTATGAAGCATACGCAGTTTCCCGCTCACTGGGTGCAACCATTCGTCGTATGCCTGCTCAGGGAGGTTTATAAAGATCGATTTCCATCGGTGGCATTGGTCGACCAGTAAGGGGAGGAGGGTGTCTTGAATGACCGCCTTTGCATATGGGTCCTCCCATGCCTGGGAGAAGATCTGGAAACTGAGGGATATCGGCGCCGCCCCCGATCGCGATAGATACCGTTGCAATACGACTGCCTCGTTGCGTGTAATTATCATCAACGAAATTAGCCCAATATCCATACCGAAAACTTTGGGGTGGCAGACCGGCGGGAGGTTAGTCCACAGAATGCAATGACTGAACGCAAGATCCCGCCATCCCCGACAAATACTGCAAAGTAGCTGTAAATATATGTCGTCGGGCGACCACGAGCCAGACATCCCCGACTCGAATATGGCATGCCATATTTCGTCTGGGAGGGATCGTACACAGGAAAGGGCCAGCTGATAGTCCTCTACGGCGCGTCGGCATTTCTGGACGTCCTGTGAGAGGCCTTCCTGGCTGGATGATTGGCCTGCCATGCATTGGGCACCATCCCGTAAGGTTTGAAGTCTGACGGTGATCTGGTGTCTCTGCTTGTCCGAAGGAGGTTCGTTGGTTCTTAAGAGGGCTTCCACTATCGCGTCCACTTCTTGTGGATCCACAGCGTCACGTTCTGTGGCCATCGTACGACAATACACTGTGGTAGAGGTCTCGTTAGGTGCTCTTTACTTTTTCTTCTCTAACTCGAAGGACTCACGCGAGAATAGAAGGCCAAGGGATTGGTGGAAGGGTGATAAGGGCGTTGTAACTCCGCATCAGTCTCTCATCGATGCATGAGTCTAGCTGCGCCGCCAACGACCGTATTCAGCACACATTTGAAAAATAGGTATAAATATCGCAGCACGAAGACATGTATTAAAACTGAGCTGGTTGTCAAACTAATGGTACACAATATTTTATACACAATCCTTTACTTCCTGCATCGTAATCTACAGACCCTCCCACAACCAAAGATCGTACAGGATAGCACACAAAACGTTTAGCTGTCAATGGGCACATGAAACATTAACTAACTTGCGAAAGAGAAAGCTTGAGTTCAGGAATGGTATGATATAATGCGCGCCCAAACTCGCTCGTCTTCATCTAGAGAGAAATGGTGGTTAACGTAAACGTTAGACTCCCAAATGTGCTTCGGAAACGAACCTTCCTCTTGATCTGCGTGAGTTTCAGTGGGCGTATGACACGTTAAATGAGCTGCTACATTCGCAGTGTACCTCCAGGAATACGGCGATTTTCTAGCGTCACGTAGGATGAAAGGCTTCCACTTGTCGCTTAGCTTCCCAACACGCCCCCGAAAGTTGAAGATGTCATCTCCTGGGATGCGCCCAGCGTTCATGGTTCTGATTTCTTCCAAATAGTGGGGAATGTTCCTTCGCTGCACGGATGTCAATGCCAACAAATAGACATCAAGGAGAAGTGAAACGTACTGCAAGAACGAGCGTATCTGGATACGACTCCAGGTCGATGCTTTCCATTTGGCGAATTTGGCGGTCCAACTCCTTGTGGACATCGGGATTGGCGCGATCTTCATCCTGGAGTTCCCGTTCGTCTGGATGTGTCCATCCGTAGTAGTGGATATGATTGAGATTCTCCTCAATCTCCTGGGCCAAGACGTCTGAGGTCTTCTCCGCGTTGATATCAGTCGCCTTGTTCCAGTCGCTTTCCAACTTTCTGGCGTCGTATCTTCGAAGATCGACTTCCTCCAGAGGGCGAAACTCTCCGCTAAGATCCCCATCCAAGGCATACAGCGCTTCTGTCCTAGAATAAACCAGATCCTTGAGAGTTGATGCATCCACCGTGCCCGTTGCGTTCAATGGAAAATAGGGTGGGTCGGTTTCGGGACTATCAAAGTCGCCGTACCAACAAAGCTTGAGGATCTTGAGTTTGGGAAGGATATTCGGGCGACTCGCGGAGGAGTTCGAGGATTCGGCACGATCCGGGGCGAGAACAAGCCTTCGCAGCCCCTCGGAATCCAAATGAGGGACTTCCAGATACTCGAGGTCGGGGGAAAGGGATAAAATGTGGTAGATTGCTTCCTGGCGAGTGTCGAGAGGAAATTCGAGAGACAGATGCTGCAAAGAGCACTTCGACCGCTTGATGAAGTCGAGCACCTTTTTGCAGAGGGAGCTCGCAAGGCGTTCAAGAGGGCTGAATTCTCCTCGTATTGTGAGCTTTGATAAAGCGGGAAGAGTGATCAACTCGAACAGGGTGAACAGTGATAGGCTCTGTTGGTTCGCATAGAGCGTTAACCTCTCGAGCTTGGTAAGGGTAACGGACGGACCAAATGCAAGAGCGGGTCCTGGGCCATGGTAATTGAGGTCCAAAGCCCGTAGCTGAATAGGTTCGCCCCCAATAAGATCTTCGCAGAACGAATCAGGTCCGACAGATGACGCATCGAAGGTTTCGAGTTGCGGCCATGGGAGGTCAACCCGAATCTTCAGGTCCCTGAGGCCGGTCCTGAGTATGACGTCGCGTAGCCTTGGTGCATCCTTGAAGCAATCGACCTGGTAGCCCGGAGTGTTCACCTGGGAATGAGACGTTGAAGGGTTGATGGCAGTAAGTTGCAAAGTTCGAAGCAAATGTATGTTGCCTTTGATTGGGTGGAGGACGGTGTTGAATATATCGACAGGCAAACACAGCTCAGCCGATTGCCAGCGATGGCACTGGGCAACCAGTAATGAAAGGAGGTTAGACTCGACCAAAGATCTTGCGTCAGAGTCATTCCAAACTTCTTGCGAAGTCTTGAAGTTGACGGAGAGCGGCGTCGCTCCTGACCGCGATAAATAAACTCGGAGCTTGGGCTCCAAATTTCGAATCTGCATGGGTAGCGGTGTAGAATCGAAGATGTCGGGGAGGTCTATGTCTGGAGGCTGGGACCATAGGGGGTAGTGGTTTGAAGCAATTAGCCGCCATCCCCGACAGACTTGTTCCAAAACTTGGAGGTATTCGTGATTTCCCAACCACCAAGTGGAAAGACCCTCTTCAAAAATCCTCGCCCAAATCTCGTCTGGAAGGCTTCGGAGGCAGGAGAGGGCCAACCTGTAGCGTTGGACTAATCGCCCGCACGCCCCGGCGTCTGGCAGGAGGTCTTTCTTGCTAATCAAGTCGGAGCTGAAGGCTTGGCCTGCGATGCGCTGGAAGTCGTTTTCAAGCTCTCCGAGCCTCGTGGCAATCTCGTGGCGTTGGTCGTCGGTCGGAGCGTCGTTCGTTTTCAGAATGGCCTCAACGATTGAATCTAGTTCTGATGTAGTCATAATTTGAGTTGTATTTGGGCTGTAAGAGGTAGTTCAGAGCTTGTATAGGATTGCTTGGGAGGGATAGTACGCACCTTGAGCGTGGACAATGCGGGGATGAGAAGGAACTTGGGCCGCACTACTTAGGCTTTTATGTCAAGATCACGAAGACCCGTTCCAGTTGTCAGCGCTGATGTGAGTAGCACACTGGTCAAACAGCGGGGTGCCATGATGA
Source organism: Candolleomyces aberdarensis (assembly GCA_004126415.1). Lineage (NCBI taxonomy): Eukaryota > Fungi > Basidiomycota > Agaricomycetes > Agaricales > Psathyrellaceae > Candolleomyces > Candolleomyces aberdarensis. The sequence continues at coordinate 42,595 of SDEE01000270.1, forward strand.
CGATGGTGATGATCCTCGACGGGAGACACTGATTGGAACTTGAGGGGGATTTGAGGTTGACGCTGGTTGACGTCGATGATAAGTAACGCGTAGACTTGTAAATGGTGGAGTGAGCATTACAGCCATCGGAATCGTGAGTCTCCTGATTGATCGGGATGTTTAGCCGAGTTCATCCTGGTACCTCGACTATGACGACTACACTTCTCTCCCTACCGAATGAACTCCTTGAAAAGGTTCCCGAGGAAAACCAAATTTTCGCACCGGCACTTATAAACCGGCTTTTCTGTGCATGAGGTTGCACCAGGTCTGTCTCTCGGCTTACATCAAGAAGTCCGGCGTGCCAAAAGTCAGCGAACGACGCATTGTAACCATCCCATCTCGTCCGGCGGCCCAAGACTTGATGACAGCGCTATGTTTCTCATCGAACGTGACACAGACGAAGTATCTCTGCTGCAATTTTCGACTATGGTCAAAAAACGATGATACATCGTTTTTGGCGGGTCGAGCGCTTGGCCACCGAATTGAAAGCGGGGAATGAAGTCGTTCTTAAATTCAACTCCTTCCAAAAATTTACTAATGAATATTTGTCTAGGAGTGGTCTGACAGTAGGATATAAGCAGCAACACGAACGGGCGGTGAATGGATGGACGAACTTGTGGTTCGTAGGACAGTTGTTGTGAGAGAGGAAAGAGCAAGGGTTTGAACACGTTAAATGAGCACATAAGAAAGATTATCGAGTCCGAGAGGAGACTGTTTTGGGATAACAAAGAGGAGAGGTGGCTCCTTCAGACTTCTATAGTTCGCAATGCCAAGTAACTGTTATACCTTCGTGCCGAAGGGCGCGAACCTGTCGCACATTACACAAAAGCGTGATCTGGTCAGCTAGGCGGTCCGGCTACGGACTAGGACTAAGAGTAACAGCATTCGGGGCCACGGTGGTCCTGTTACCACCACATCCTCCCACCACGTGTTGGCGGCTTTGCTTTCAGTTCGGAGGACTACGATAGCTGCACGGTTGCCGCCAATATGTCGAGTGAGCAGTACAGCATCGCTGCTTGCCTCAGTCCACTGACCGTGCCTACTAGATCGTCCGATGAACATCTTGGGGAGGTCGCGGAATGCGCATGTCGAGAACCTGAACGCATATCATGTCGAAGGAGGTTACCATGTTCACGCTGCCCAAGTAAGGGCCGAAGACAAGAGTAAGCGCTTCAACTCTCACACAGCTCAAGTCTGCGATCTGGGCTAATCACAGTGCAGGTCTGTACGAACTTCTTCAACCCATAGAGGATGCATCCCATACCCGAGATCGCAAACGATCACCTCCAGATTCTGCCTGTACGCGAGGAACGAGGGTCGAGGTGGTCAAGAAAGTTACCACCTGGACAGCCGACAATATCTCCGCCGCCGACGAACCTCACATTCTCTGGATGCACGGATATGTTGGGAGTGGCAAGTCCGCCATATCTCAGGAGGTGTGCGACACGTCCGAGCGGCAGGATAGGCCTGTCGCAAGCTTCTTTTTCTTCAGGAGTGCGGGTGATAGAAGCAATATTTGGAGGCTCGCCACAACTCTTGCTAGCCAAATGGTAGAGGCGATTCCCGAGACAGAACCCTTCGTCCGTGCCGCTGTGAAAGCCAAGCCGGCGTGCTGCAGCAAAACGAGGCAGGCTTTTCTCTCGACGTCGGATGCAATACTTAGTTTATGCACCATTCAAAGCGGCSGATGCTTCAGCAACAACGAGCCAGTGGCTCTGTAGATCATCGGTTTCATGGGAGCATGATTTTTGCCTCGGGCGTGAATGGGATGGCGGAAGTGGAATCTGACATTCCAGAAGGTGATGGTACGCCAGTGTCCGATGCTGTGTGGTGGATCTCACAGGAAGAAGAGGAGGCCGGGAACGAGGGTGCGAGGACATTGCAAGGGGAGATACATCTGCCGTCGGATTTACAGCCTTCCTGTCCTTTCCCATTGTTCGATATCTCGGTAAGCTTTTACTTGACTCGTGCCCGGTCTTCGTCACTGACAACTGGCTTAGTACCGTGTCGAGCTCCTCGCTCCTGTATCTCATGCCTTTCTCCCGGATATGGCACCATCGTCGAAGAACAGGAGCTCTAGCAGTGGGGATTGGAAAGGCTCAGATAGCACGCAGAAATGCAGGGTTTACGCTTCACAGTTTGTGGAAATTACTACGGATTCGAGGGACGATGAGCCTGAGGTTATCGCTTTCACGAATCCACTTGGTAAGTCAGAGCACGGATTGCGTGATTGACATGTATATTCTGTGTATCAGATTTGGTATTTGCATCCTGTTATTATAGCTATTTGAACTATTTATTGGCATCGTGGCAGCAGGTCCTTATTTAATGGAGACTCCTGCGATAGTCAGCTTCCACGATGCCTCCTCGAGGCGGCCTGCTGCCTGAAACCTGTCAACAGTCACAGCCTTTTGTGGGCGCGAGGTCCTCTGGAAACTTCCCAAAGAATTCCTGCACACGGGCGCTTGATCAGAGTGCATATAAGGGCGACAAGTTTGTGATCATCTTTATAATCGTTCTTGCCTTCAGAAATCATCATGGCCCTGCTTCTAGCTGGAGGTGAAATGCGATGATTTCTCAAGTTGCAAAGGGACGCCGACTAACTGTAGTCCGATTCTCATAACTCTATCAGGTGCAGCCTTGGCTCTTGCTTCAGCAACAGTCGTCGTCCCGGCCGTTGGAGTAGTCATTCTGGGAGCTTTAGGATTTACAGCAGCTGGAGTAGCTGCAGGTGCGTTGCGCTGACACAATGGGAGTTTGTCTGAGCCACTCACTTCTTCTGTTCCAGGATCCATCGCGGCGTTTGTGCAATCGATAACGTACGGAGCGTTCACCTGCGGTGTCTTTTCCACTCTTCAAGCTGCAGGCGCAACAGCTGTAATGCCTAGCGTTGCTTCTCTCGTTGGTGCCCTTGTTGCCGGCATAGGCGCCATTTTTGCGTGGATGTTCTGAGCCAATGGAATAATGTAGAGATGTATAGTTGTCATGCTGTAGAGCCTGTACAGCAGGAGTCGGATTATGCATACTCTTTGTGTACGAACGTGCCTTGCCATACACCAGTTACCAGCTAGATCCCGAGTGCGATCGCGAGCGTCGGGGTTGATGCCAAGATGATGCGCCTTCCCGCCTAGGTACACGTGACTTGACAAATAGTTGGCCGGAATCGCTGGCAGCGGGCTCTCGTTCTGCAACGATGTTCGCCAGTCTTCCTCGACTCGGGGAGTTCTCTCAACCCTTCAAACGAGCTCAGTTTGGTCTTTTTGGTGGTAAGACCAAACAGTATGGCAACAACGTCCCGTTCTCCAAGCACAAAACACGACGGTCATGGCTTCCTAACGTTCAAACCAAACGGCTACCTTCGGAAACTCTTGGGGAGAAAGTGAAGCTGAAGGTCACAACGAGGGCACTGAGGACGATCAAGAGGGTCAGTTTCGACAGCTCTTTGCCTTTGCACAATACTCACTAGGTTCATATGCAGGCCGGGGGTTTGGACAACTACTTGAAGCAGACACACGCGCATAAACTAAGCCACGAAGGCATGCGACTCCGGCTGAAGGTCAAGGATACGGAGAAGCAGAAGCGAATAGAGTACCTGCGGACGCCGGAAGGTAAACAAGAGCTGGAGAAGCAACGGGGAGCTCATGGTGTCAGGTCGAAGATCGCGACTGCACTTTTCCTCAAGACCAAGAGAATAGCGAATCTTTTGGAGGAACCTACTTTGGAGGGAGCCAGGAAAGCTCGGCAAGAGGCTGCAAAGGCTTTGGGACTGAGTGGGTTGGCTAGGTACGTTGCACCACCATCTTTGGTCCGGACAATTTCTGACGAGACTTCACAGCGCGAAAGAGACTATCGCATACATTTCGCGACAACGTCTTTAGAGTTGTCAACTACTACGATATACTAGCACATTAATACTATGCTATCAAGCAAACTAGAAGTCCAGTTTCCGTCAAGTCAGCATCTTTCCACCTTGGAAAGTATTACTAGCGTTCGGAGGAGAAGCTCTCGCGTCAAATCGAGTTCAAACCAAAGGTCCTGGCAGAAGTATCCTAGATGGTGAAGATTCGTACGAAGAAAGTCAAGATTGACGCTGGTTCCCACTAGAAGCTCGCCGTCACCCTGCATTTGGGCCACGCCAGCAAGCTCGCCAGCTTTGGACTGCAAATACATTTCAATACGGCGCATATCCTCTGATCCAAGCCCGTTAGACTTCCCGAGGAACGCGAGCCTCTGCAAACCCTGTGTCGCCTTTGACGCCCGCCCAGCTGTCCCCTCCGTGGCGCTCGAAGCAGAATTGGACCCAATGCACGGTAAAGGGTGCATGAGACCGCGGACCCACTCTGGAACTAATTTGCTGAACAGCTCGACCTGGTCCTTGTTGTGAAGATACACCACGAGCTCTGGAAGGGTTCGCAAGTGAGGTACGGCCATTCGAACTCGCGGAAGGTAGTTCTGCACGCGTTGTGGCAGCGGGCGGACCTCTGCTCCGTCAATGATCCTATACGTCAGGTTAGGAACGTTGAGCGCGAAGAGAAGGTCATTGACTGGGATTTCAAGAAATGTGGAGGCTGCGACCTGGTCGTCGCCTGCTGTCTTTTTCTTTACCGAAGGCCCGACTGAGGTTTTTGGAGTCTCAGTCGCAACGAGGATATGCGTTGGGCCCAGAGGACGGGGTGATATAAGCTGATGTGGGCTGTCCAGGTGCAGGATCCTGTATAGCGATGCTCCATCTTCGACGGTTGGTCGTGCTCCGTCAGCGGACAAGACATGTCCACATCCGTCTTGGGTATCGCCGGTCAATACGATACCTGAGGGTGACTGCGAGTTCGAAGTAGCCCGGTATAGCCAGTGTCGGCTTCGAGACTTGAGGTAAGCTTCTGTTCTGTGCGTCATACTGTATACTTGATTGCACTCACCTTGCGGGTACTGTCACGTTTAGTGCAAGCGTTTTCCTGATTTCATCGATGCTTGCAGTCTTGAGGACGTTTTCCCGGTCTGGAGAAATGTCGATCAAGACGCCGCGGTCGATCTTGCGCTCGGCAAGACGAGAGAATGGGGCCAGATCCTGATTGGGAGGTGGTACAAGTCGGAGGATGGGTACACCTCGAAGAGAGTCGGACATTTTTCTACCGACAAGAACGTATCGGGATGGTATTGGGTGCCTGCCGTTGGTGGGCTCCCAATATTTATGCACTGTGGTCGGTGGTCAAAGCGCGATGCGTGGCTGAAGTCATTGTCTATTGTCCTCTTGCGAGGTGCTTCACAAGTGGGTTCTAAAGGTGTTGATACGTTTCAATGCCTCAAAGCAACACTTAAATTGCAAGTACTCGAGGACGCTCGGTTAACGNTTGCCTGCCCTAGGGTCGTCTTGTCAGGCGGAGCCAGGATAAAATCATAAACCTCCCCAAACATTGACCTGACGATCATTACGGCCATAGGGCTGGTTTGGCCGTGACTACATACGTACTATAGTACATACGTCCTTATGCCGTTACTGGAACTGTGACTCGTCTACTAAAAATCCTTAATCGGGGTTGGGCAAGGGAAGATCAATGCTGTGTACTATTTCCATGTGAAGTCGGTACCTCCAAAGCGCACAGTCTTACCTCACGGTTTGACTCGAAAACTTCGCGTAACTGCTCGTCTCTAGGCCTAGGCATTTTCCTCGCGATTTCTCATCTGCCAAATACATACGCGAATGGGGGAGGTCAACATCCGGAAGTTGGAACCCCGGGTTCTCATATGCGCGATGAGATGTGCACATGGGAATCTCCCGAGTCAGTTGCCAGTGATTGGGATCTGAATGACATAACGGCGGTAACAAGAGTGCAGCTTGAAGGTCGAACTTGGTGGAGGGTAGTGACCACAATGAGAAGACTCTAGCGAGTATCAGCAGTCAAAGCGTTTGCATAAATGGTTTTTGCATACTCTTTAGCGAGAATTACGGATCAAACTAGTCAATCAGGCAACAGTGCCGGATCGAATAAGGTCGAATACATTGTCGACCATCAATTGGATCCGGCGGCCTCGGTGCTTCCAAGCTCAGCCAAGCCATTCCTGGTTCATCCTAGACTCGTGACCAGTACCGCTCTATGAGGATATTTTATAAATAAAAGCCGCGGATGCGGAATCCTCGATAGAGGGACTGGTGAATTTAATAAAAATTTTGGCAGAGAGGCCCTTATGATCGTGCCGCTGATCGCGGCAACGTCGGAACTGAAGTTAAGGGCTACCAAATCGGGGTTTTGGTGGTGCCAATTTTCAACTCACCGTCGTCGCTCATTTTCCTCTGCCTCTCTCTTCATCTTCGTGCATATGGACCCTCAAGACGCCAGATATACCGTCGAATATGATGGCCAGCGCTCCTTTGAAGCCCTGGGGCAGGAAATATCGAGTTCTATGTCTGTACTCGATTTCAGAACCCCGGGCTCTGGAACCCGAAAGCGCAGGTCAAGGAGCGTCAAATCGGATGTCTCCAATCCACCAAAACGCATCCACAGCTTTGAAGGACCTCTGCCGTTCAGATCTGGGCCTCGAAAATCGGCCCCAGCCGCCCCTGCAGTGTCAAGTGCGCCCCTTGTGCTGCCCGGTGGGCCTGGGTATGCTCTGCCGTACCCGACCCACCAACCAATGCATTTCAACACTGCCCCCCCTTCTCCAGGTGTGCAGGCTGGATGGGGAACATATCCTGGCCTACCCAANTTCCCGATGTATGTTGAGATTGATTTAACAAATAAATATCTTCTCATTCATTCCTGCGGTATCCAGCTGGGGCCCGAGGACTCCATCGGTCACCCCTTCGTCCTTTTCGCCAATTTTTTCGCCTGCACCGATGGAAAGGACCGCAACGGACGCTCTCAATCGCACACTCTCCCTATTCCCACTCCATTCCGCTCCCAACTCTGTACCTCAGACGCCGTACCCTCCTAGAAACCATGTAGAACTATCGACAAATTCCTTCGATTATGACAATAATAACTCTTTTGACCATGAAAACGACCTTCTTCCAGCATCTCTCAGCTCCTCCCAGCCTAGAAAACGTGCACCGAAGGTGAAGGCCAGTGATAGCGTCAAAGAGGCTCTCGGACTGCTGCGGAACGCTGGGGTGGCCCCTCTCGAAATGTTGCTGATGATTTTGGAGAACGGGACCGACGAATTCACCCATTATCGGAACGCATTTTTCCAGGACCGCAACCACGAGCGAATTCGTACTTTGCTGGATATGATCCAGTCTCACAAAGGCTCGAAGGCCATGTTCGTTGACTGGCTCACTGAACCTGCAGTCGAGCTCGTCTCTCGCAAGGTGTTCAACGAAATGGAGGCCGCCAAGCCTCTCCTTCGCATGGAAATGAAAGACATCTCCTCCGAGTACATCGAAACCTGGAGTATCGAGAGTATCATGGGTAGGATATCTCGGGAGGCTACCCCCACATGGTCCCATATTCTTCGAGTTGCCACGTCGCCAAGATACCCTACTAAGGGAGCAGTCGAGGATGAAGATGATATAGAAGGACTGGAAGAAGGTGCCCAGGAGAATGAAGGTCGAAATCGTCCCCTCGTAAGCATACTTCCATTCCCTATCCTTTCTGTTGTTGCTAACAACTCCCAGGCCCGGCAGATTATTGCTTCGCAGGTGCACTACTTGCGCTCACACTTCTCGTGCAAGGTCCAGGTTGGAATTGGGATTATTTCATGGGCGATGGGCGCCTCACGGCAACTCATAGGAATACTGCACCAAAGCGGCCTTACTCGCTGCTTTACCTCAAATCTCAACGCAGTCGAAATGATGGGAGAGCGCGGTATTGAACAGGCTCGCACAATTGCAGAAGGTCCTCATTGCTTGGCATACGACAACATCAACATATCAACCTCAAATTTCGTCGAACAAACTGCAAATACCAAGGCAAAGGTGCAGTCCGGGACGTTTCCAGTGATATACAAGCTGCCACCATGGGTTAAAAAAGAGTCGATGCTCTTGAAGCCGGTTCTTGAAGCACGTCAAAGTGCACCAGATCTCCAAATTAAAGACCTCCGCCCCACTCCCGAGTCACTTGCAGCATACCGTCACCAAACAGCCGTGAACATCGTCCGAATTCTCCTCAACTTCACCACCGGGTTCCCAGACACATATACAAAGGATAAAAAGCTCCAGCACCTCATTCGTCGATGCCTACCAGAGGGTCACCGCACTGAATACTATCCGTTGGGAGTTGCCCCAATCGACGAGTCGTCTACGCATGGGAACCTCCTGGTTCATGACCAAGTCTACTTGCAGCAACTACAGAAGAGTGTTGAGGAGCTCGTGGAATACCTCATTGTCACCATCAACGACCAACTCACAAATTCCCGGGTGCGCTCATGTCAAGGAATGCGGAAGGGAGACGATGGACCGTGGCATTCTCGTCAAGTGTTCGAGCTGGCGCCCGCACTGTTCCACCTGGTGCTGAATCTGGTTTGGATTTTGAAGGAAGTCCACTATGGGACAATTCATGAAGTCGGTAGCTTGGCTCAGCTTTTTACCGTGCTCGACAAGACTCGTTTGGCCGGAGCAAAGCCCGATTTCCACACTCTCCATACTGCGTTGATGCAGATCCTTGCTGGCGTTATTCTCAATGCTTGGGAGGCTGAATGCGGCCATGACGATCTTGCATCCTTTGCCCATTCCAACCCTACTCCTGAGCAACTTCTCGAGATTGCCAACCGTATCATTCGAAACCACGCAACGCCAACCACATCAACGACACCGGCCTTCAAAGAACCCCGAGGTACTCGTACAGCACCCACATCGTTCACTGCAGCAGCCCGCCCGGAGTCCGACAACCGAGATATTGTTCGTGAAAACATCATCCGGCTTACTCGAGATCTCCTTCTTGTCACTGAATTGGTTTCTGCGATCAAGGATGGAGACTTTGGGCGAGTTGAGGATGTTTTGCCGGAGCTTGTGTTCATTTTCCGTGGCGCAGGCTCCAACAATTACGCCATGGAGATCCTCCACCTCATCCATAATTTCAAGTATGTCTGGAATGAAGGTCTTGCGAACGCGATCCGAGATATGGCCATCGTCAACATCTCCGGGCTTCCTGGACATGCGATGGGAATTGACCTCAACATCGAACATCTCATTCGTTATTTGAAGTCGTTATTTGCAGCAAAAGGCATATACTCAAATTGGGATCGATGCACGCACATCTCGGCCGCAATTAACAACATCCTCATTCTCAAGCGACAAATTACATGGTCATTGAATATCAGTTACCAGGGCTCAACTCATACCAAGGCAGACTCAAGCATTCTGGTGAAGCGAGTGCAGGCAAAGGCAAAGGAGATGAATCTACATCTTACAGTCCCTGGTCGACGAGATGCAGCAGTGCGTCCAGATTTGCGTGCAGTAGGATTTCAGAAAGTTCAATCGGGATCTCTTGCTACATTCAATGCGAAACGGAGAGCAATTGTTTCTGGTGTGTGTACCCAACCGGTTGAGGAAGTTGACGAAATTTCAGCGCCTGATTTCGAGGGTACTCCAGAGGATTCTATCGCGGATGCCTTGTCTGTATTGTAGAAGAGTAAATCAGATGTATTCTACCGTCAAATACAGATGTTCTCTTTGTCCGCTTCAATGAGAGACTTGTCATAGCTATGAATAATATCAAAAACAGCCTTTCCCCAGAACGAGTGCCACTCATCCGTCTCCGAAAGCACGTCCTGCACAGATTTTGATGAAACAAGTATGGAAGGGTGCGTTGTTCCAAGAGTGCGACGAGCCTCGAGCGAGAGGATGTCATCCGGATAGACATAGCCATGACTAACACTGAGATCGTCACTCTTGGTGATTTCTTCCACCCAACGACGCAGCAAGTCATCTAAAGGAATCCTCTGGGCTACCTTCCGATTCTTTGGACGTGACCGTGCCTTTTTCTCTGTCTTCTTTGCCTCTTCTTCTGCATGAGCAGTCTCGGGTGTAAAGATGGGTGAAGGAAGCTCTTCAGAAATGTTGATGGGCTGATCAGGATGAAAAATACAGCAGAACGTTGTCACAAAATCAAGTGCTAAATTGTGATAATGTGTGAATAGAGCGTACACAGTAGACATTATTTAGCTCACTTACCTCCAGGCTCCTTGTCTCCCAGCTTCTCCGCGAAGAACTTTCGAAGACATGTTCTGGTTTGTGCGCACTCAACCGCTGAAAGTGTCACAGATTCCTTCAAGGTAGATATCGAATCCACCCTCAAAAGAGCTCGAGTACGATCAGGATTTCCAATGTCGCCTTTCCCAAACTCCTCTACCTTGATCTCTTCCATCCAACCCTCGTAAAAAATGATAAAGAGCCCTCGAGACCCTGGAGCACGACCTGCACGGCCACCACGTTGAAGAAGTTCCACCGTCGTACCTGGAAATCCAACAGCACAAACAATGTCGACATCAGGAAAGTCAACACCCTACTTGCTAATCAATGAATGCCCAAATATTGAATATGAATCATACCGTTGACTGGCCACTGGTGGCACAGAGAATGCGGGTTGCACCCTGTTTGGTTGTGAACTCCTGATGCACCCTCGCGAGAAATGTTGCCGACATGCGGCTATGATATTTCTCGACAACATGGCGCAGTTTGCCCTCATTGTCGTACCATCCTTGAAATTCAGGAGGTAGCCGAGAGTTTAAATGAGCCATGACCTTCTCCAGAAGTGATATAGAATTGAAGAACAAAAGAATCCGAGGTTGGAGAATGGGATTGAACGGCTGGATGAGAAGGCAGTCATAGTTCCGCATGTTGTCCAGAGAACCGACCACTCTGTGAGTTGCGTACGCCAAATTAGGTCGATTCGATGATGTTTTGACCAAATGATAGCCCGTTGACCGGTTCAAGATTTTTGACTCGACAATATGTAGCATATGTTCGGGTAATGTTGCCGTTGTAGCATGCCAGGTTGCCGATGCGGGGAAAATAACCTTCAATTCGTTGAGTTTTCCCCATGCTGGTCGAAAAGGATTGAGCCCGTTGATCCTTTCACCAGCAGTATAGACATAATGAGTCTCGTCGATGAATATGTACTTGATCTTCACTCGATATTTTTGATTTTCACGGCAGAGTGCACCGAACTTGGGAATATGGTTGCCTTCGTCACGAAAGAACTGCTCGGGTGTTGCGATAAAGTGCCAGCAAGATCCTAGGGCTCCAGTCTCTTTGTTGTAGACATTATGCTGATGTAGATTAGCCCTAGTATCAGAGTAGCCAAGCCGTACTACTTGCATTCCAGTCACTGTGAGTCATCGCTGCCATGGTATCCTTGTTGATAACCATCGTTTGAATGCCATAGCGCTGCTCAAAGGCTTTGCTCTGAGTCTGCTGCAGGCGCTTTAATGGGGATATGGTGATCACGATGGAGTTATCTTCTGGATTCTCGAGCAATAGAGCGATAACGATGAGTAGAGTCTTCCCAAATCCGGTTCCAGCCTGAAGCAGAGAATCCTTCTTGTATAGGAAAGCGAGAGATGCTGTTAGTTGAGCAGCCTTCGGAATTTGAGTGAAGTTGCTCGCAATCCAGACTAGAAGGATAACACGGAGGCAAAAATTATTCTCGGCAGCGGAGAGCGAGCTCAGGTACTCGAGAGGACACAGTTCTGCGGGGATGCAAGAAGCCCAGTGAGTCAACTCGTTGCCTTCAGCCTCTCGAATCAGGGCCAGAGACTCTTCTTTCGTGATTCCACAGCACCAGAGCATGAGAAACAAGAGAGGAAGCAGGGAAAGCGCATATATTGACTCGCAAGACACGACCTATCTATCGAGTCCCCACCCAAATCCAAATATGGTAGCGATCAAGGCTCTGCCGAAAGCTGCCGCCATCATCGGCAGAAGCTGGCACGATCATAAGAACCTCTCTGCCAAAAGATTTATTAAATGTACAGGTCCCTCTATCGAGGTTGATCCATCGGAGATCGTCACGCGACCTCATAGAGGGCCAGTCACAGGTCTAGGTTCATCCAATGATCCACGACTTCTTTGACTCACGCGTCAAAGTCGTTCTTCTTGTGTGGATAGTCGCGTCGGAGTCATTGGATCCAGTATTACCGCGCGTTCTACGAGCTCATCACTGACCTCGAGGCGCCCTCGCCGTCTTCAAGGTGCCGGTTCACTGTTTACTCCTTTTTAGAAATGGGCGCCATCTTGGCAGGCAGTGGGAGTCTGTGGGAGATCCCCACGCGTCCCGCGCCAGCCTGAGATGACTCTTTCAACCCTAACGGCTATAAGAGGAACACTCGCCAAACCTTTAATTTATTCCCTCCTCTTTGTCTTTCTTCAGTGCTAATCTCGAGGCCACGTCCTCAACGCCATGTATATCTCACTCTTTTGCATATCTACGCTCCTTTCTGTCTCTTTGCGGGCGGCAGGACAGACGTCTTATGCCAATGACTTCATTGACCCTGATTTCATCGTTGCTGGCAACTTTCCTCCCAACACTGGAGGTGCCCAGACCACAATCACCGCTTGGGCACGTAATTTGGCATCTCGAGGCCCATGGAGTGCGTACTGTTTCATTCTATTCGCGTCTCTTGTGGCTTGTTACTAAAATAAAGCGCGATTTTTCAGGCGTGATGGACAAGCAAGGTATCCCTCCTACCGGGAACAAGCACGACTACCTTAGCTGGGCACCCTAGTACTATTAAATTCCTCCTCCTGTTCTGCATTCGCGTTAAACGCTGACTATAGCTGGTGGCCTGATTGCTCGGGAGTTGGGAACACGACGGCACTGACGGAGCAAGAAAGTGGGTTAATTCTCGGAGTATCTTGCCACCGCTTGCTGACAATCGGTTTCGTTCTGAAAATCAGTCTGGACCACTTGCCCCTATCGCCGTCGGGATGGTCAATTCAATCCCGACGTCCGCACCGTCAACGATATCGGCAACTTCCAAGAGCTGTCCGAGGCTGTTCTATACAACACTCTTGCTTGGGCGTTCACCAAGACACCCTCCAATGAGAATTCCCAGAATGCCGGTCAGTTCATCTATATACTGTTTGGACTATATGTTAGGCTAAATGACCCCCGATTATACTCAGTTCGCTTCTTGAGGATCTGGTTTTTGGACGAAGCAACCCGTATGACTCCCAACCTGGACTACGCTCAGATGCAACGAGGACCCGATGGACAAGTTGGTAGCTCGACTGGTGTTCTGTGAGGAGCTGAATTTCACTGGTTGTCGAACATGCCTAACTGTTTACTACAGGGATCTTAAGGGCATGACAAAGATCGCCTCTGCCATTCTCATCCTGAGAAAGGGCCAAAATACTGATTGGACGGCCGACCTCGATGCAGGCATGGTTGAATGGTGCCAGCAGTATATCCGCTGGTTGGAAACTGCTGAACAGGCTCTTGAAGAGGCCTCGGCTGAAAAGTTCGTGTCTTTCTTTTGTGCCCATCTATCACAAATTCTGATACTGAACGCCGTCCACTAGTAATCACGGCACTTTTTACTATAACCAGCTCGCGGCCTTGAAACTGATCGTCAACGACAACGAAGGTGCAGCCAGAGTCACTGGAGCCTATTTCTCAGGGCAGTACCAGTCCCAGATCGCTGCCAATGGTGAACAGGTCAGCAGCTCTGGAAGTTCCTCTGCATGATTAATCACTAATTCTTTCATTTTAGCCTTTGGAAGCGGCTCGCACCAGGCCCTACCATTATCGCGCGTACAACTTGGCTGCGATGATCGTTCGTGTCTTTCTTCTTGATCGCTGACAATCGCCGAAGCGCTGATCACCATGATCTAGACGAATGCCCGCATTGAGAAATACGCCAACCCTAGCTCCACTGTGTGGAATAGGACCTCGTCTTCCGGTGGAGGCATCAAAGCCGCTCTCGACCACGCCATGAGATTCTCTGCACGCGACTCGGATGAAGCAGACTATGCTGCTGAGCTGTACCCAAATATCGCCGCTGTGGGCTCTATTTACGGTGACGCCGATGGCGCCTACGTTGCGTATTTGAAGCGAGCAGACCCTGGTTTCTCTGTGCAACCCTACTTCCTTTGGAATCAGCCTTTTGCCCCCGGTGAAGGCAGGGCACTCCCCAGCGCCAGAACCACCGCCTCTAGGGCTTCGGCCACTCGCAAGAGCAGTGCTGGATCCTCGTCCGACGATGACTCGGAGGAGAATGCAGCGTTGTCCCAGCTGATTGGTTCCAACTTCTGGTCCACGATGAGGTTGTCTTTGTTCGCATTGTCAGTCGGCTTAGTTATGTTCTAAACATGTTCGCCTCCCTCCGTCCTGTACACCTGAAGCAGCTTACTATCCGTCTGTAACTCGCTTCCTCCTATGTGATATATTGTTATGCTGTTCTTTTCGCTCTGATACGTACAAGTACATGCTCGAGAGGTACGAAAGAATTTCTCCGCGACAGTGTTCACTGACAGGTCATCCGGGCCACACGGTGAAGTCTCTTTCAAAGTCAATATCATGATTTGTATCCCCGGCGCATGGGTTTGCAAAGAAGCACTTACCTTCAAATCGGAAAGGCACCGTCCTGGACGCATCGCTGAACCATTTGTCCAAGTTAAGGAGTAGATTGACTACTTTCGGCCATCCGTATGGGACCAACCAGCTTCGCGATATGGATGCACCGTTGGGGTATTTAATTTCTTCGAGTTGAGTAAAGGTGTCGAAGATCTCCCAGATCGCTTTTCTCCGAGCCCCAGGGTTAGGGACCCCAGAGTCGACACATAATGCTTGTCCAATGGAAATTCGCCTGAGTGACTGTCGGGAAGCTTTGAGATGTCGAAGGATGGGTCCGAAGGAGAATGTACGCGTTTCTCGAGTGAATGTAGTCGAACGGTAGTTGCCGCTGCATCCAAACGAGATGGTATGCAAGTTGGAGCACGTTATCAGTGCCTCAAGCATGGGTTGTATCTCTTCCATGAAAGTGGGGACCCGGGAGTCGACGGTCGCTATGATCTGAGGCATATCTAGATGGGGAATATCAATGGAAAGATGATGTATATTGGGTAGGTTGGGTCGAAGTTGGGTTAACCACGACAACAACCACCTTGGGTCGCCACTCGCACTAAAGGAGTGCAGGCTTGGGAGAAAAACCGGGAGAAAAATGGTTGGGGTATTATCACCGCTCTCAAGGCTGCGCAGCATTTCCTTCCACGCTGTTATCGATAATGGCGCAACGTCATTCGGACCTCTCACGTTGATCGTAAGAGAGTGAAGTTGCCCACATCCAGAGAGCACTTTCAATACTGGGGTATGGCTGGACCATCGCCGTCTTGCCAGAGGAGGGTGTGGATACCGCTCTGAATAGGCGATCGAGAGGTTGGTGAGGGAACGAAATGAACGGCAATGTATGAGGGACCCGATGCTCCCATCCCAATCCATTTCGAGACTTTGAAGGTCGGGCGATGTACTCACAAGGCCGCACATGATCACTGAGGAATAGTCCTCCAGACTGGGAGCGTAGCTGGCATTGATGGCCAGTCTGGTGATCGATGGGCAGATCCAGAGCAAAAGATGGTTTGTTATGCTGGATGTATAGAATAATAACGAGGCACTTGTAATCCGCAGTGCCTGTAGAGAAGGGGTGAGGTATTGGGGGCGACCAGGAGCGAAGGCGATGGTTGCAAATGGGATCTTGGAGATCTCATCCGATGATAAGTCGACAGTGAGCCGTTTCACCAGCGGGCTGTAAAGAATAAATCTGCCCCAGTCCTGGGCACGGAAGTTGGTGCGGACAGTCTAGAGGGAAGACATCAAAGCAGTGAGCTTGAATTCGACCTGATTTCACGTAAAGGGCTCGCTACCATTGTTCTGCCCGTAACTTCCAAAGGCGGCAGCAACGAGAGCAAAGGAATCGGAGATTCCAATGTTTCCCAAAGGATTTCCAAGGCAGGGCTTAAAAACGCTTTGGAAACCAGAGCAGCTTGGAGTAAGTTCACTTTTCTTCCAATTGAGATAAGCTCTGTCAATATCATGCGAAGGAGTTCGTCATTCATCAGAACTTGGCGAAGTGGGCCATCCACATATGGCGTGCAACCGATGAAGTACATCTTTGCTATCGATCCTCATGAGTACTCGAAACAGAATCGAGAAAGCGGCATACTAAGATTCATCGTCAGTTGAATAGGATTCCGCCGCACAAAAAGGTCGGGGTCGTTGGGTGTGGTTGACCTGCGTACGACGAGCGTTGGGATGACGTACGTGTGACGGCGTGCTTGATAAGGTGATGAGGTCTGTGCGTAACTTTGATAAATAACTTTAACAGGCTGACAGAAACTGTCTTGAGAACCGGTGCGAGAGACTTCCTATCTGTCTATGCAACTCTTTCCAGTCAATATCTGTAACAGCGACTACATAATTTATATGGAATATCCGAGGCTTGTTCTGTTCTGCATATAATCCGGTGTTGTGCTATTGCCTTTATATAACAAGTCCACGTTCAACATCAAGGAACTTCCATCGCGAAGGAGCAAATTAGCAAGCGCGCGAGCGGTGCCAATCACGGAGTGCCTGGAACATTGAGCCCTGGACCATTGAACCATTGACCGAAGTCTCTCTCAAAATCTATTGTCGAATCTGGTATGATATGGTCCTTTCAGTCTCGTATGTCGGGAAGGGGTGCAATGAATTACTTACTACTCGTGAGCCAATTGTCCAGATGAAGGAGTACACTGGAGACCACATTGTGTGTAGCAAGACTTCCACTCGCAGGCACTGATTTCCGCAATATGTATGAATTGTTGGGAAAATTAATTTCTCTCAGCTGAGGGAATGCTTTGGAGACGCTGTGAATCGCATTTTCACCAGCGGCGCCACAGTCAACGAATAGTGCCTTTCCGATCGAAATCCGCTGGAGCGAGCTTCGGGAGCCTGTGAGATATCGAAGGACGGTTTCGAAGGGGAAAGTATGTGTCTCTCGGGAGAGATTCGTCGTGGAGTAGTCCTCGCCGCTACACTCAAACGAGAAGGCATGCAAGTTGGAGCATTTAACCAATGCTTTGAGCATGGGTTGTATCAGCTCGATACCGTCGCTCGCAGAAATTGGCCGCCACTGGTAACTGCGTGGATGGGAAATGTCTATGGAAAGATGATGCATATCAGGTAGGTTTGGTTCCAGCTGGGTTAACCAAGACAGCAACCACCTTGGGTCGCCCCGGGCACTAAAGGATCGTAGGCTTGGGAGGGAAACTGGGGGGAAAATGGTACCATCACGGTTTTCAAGGGTGCTCACCAACTCCTTCCACGCTTCCGCTGCTGATTGCGCAGTGTCATTACGACCTTTCACGCTGATCATAAGAGACTGAAGCTGACGACATCCGGAGAGTACCTCTAGAGCTGAGGTATAGCTGGACCGTCGAGCCAGAGGAAGGTTAGGATACTGCTCTGAATATGTGATAGAGAGGTTGGCAAGGGAATGGAATGAATGACAATGTGCGAGGGACCTTGTGCTACCATCCCAATCCATCTCGAGACTTCGAATGTCGGGAGACGTGCCCAGAAGGCCACACAAGACTGCCGAGGAATAGCCCTCCAAACGGGGCCCGGGAGTGCAGCCGGTGCTAATGGCTAGTGTGGTGACCGATGGGCAGGTCCAGAGGAATAGATGGTTGACTACGCTGGCCGAATCGAGCAGCGCTGACGGTCCACTTGTTGCCCGCAGTTTCTTCAGAGAAGGGGTTAGATACTGGGGGCGACCAGGAGCGAAGGCGATGGTCGCAAAGGGGATCTTGGCAATCTTCTGAGAAGATAAGTCTACAGCGAGCTGTTTCACCAGCTGGCTGTAAACAATAAACCTGTCCCAGTGTTGGGCCTGGAAGGTACTGACAACAGTCTAGTAGCAAACAGTGAGCTTGATTCCGAGATATCTGGGGTGAAACGAAGTCACCATTATTCTGTCCTGAACTTCCAAAGCTGGCAGCAATGAGAGCAAAGGAATTGGAGAGTCCAACGTTTCCCAAAGGATTTCCAAGGCAGGGTTCAGAAATGCTCTGGATGTCATAGCGGCTTGGAGTAGATCCACTTTTCTTCCAGTCGAGATAAGCTCTGTCAATATTATGCGAAGGAGTTCGTCATTCATCAGAACTTGTTGAAGTGGGGTGTCTGAATACGGTGTACGACCGCCGAGGTACATCTTTGCTGCCGATCGTCATGAGTACTTGATACGCAATTGAGAAAGAGACATACTAAGATTCATCGTAAAGAGTCGAATTAGCTTCACCCGTACAAAAAGGTCGGGGTCGTTGGTGTGGTCGATGCAGGCAAGGAGCTCCGGGTTGCGATGATCGATGACGTGTTCATGTTATTATTGACATAAATAAATAAATGACGTCTGAGCTGTATAGATCACCTCGAAGTCCGACTCGCTCACCACGATTGGTCAACAGCGCTGCGGACTGGCATACAGCATCTTTACTTGAAAGCGAAAACTGGA
>SDEE01000271.1:0-60768 GCA_004126415.1 Candolleomyces aberdarensis
CCTCTCATAATTCTGTTGAGCAACTCAGGTGGGAGTATTTGTCGCCGAATTCAATCATGTATTTACTTCTGAAACTGACTTACCTTGTGTGAACATCGTAATGCGGAAGGATATTGCATTTTTTACCAGGTATCAAGTTCTAAAACTCAGGAAAATTTGCAGCTACCCTGTGCCATTAATCACATTGCAAAACGATGGGTATACAAAGGTGACGAGAACTCTAAAAAGAACAGTAGCTGTACGATAACCGGCATGAGAATTTGTCCATATCAGCTCCGTTATCTCGAAGTGTTTGTATTCGATTGAGTTCCCTCCTTCTCCCTCGCACATATAGCTTGAACGAACCCGTTAGCGGGAAACGGGTCATCACGACCGAGTTTGTACAAGAGCTCTCAAGCATCAAGAAAGAGGCAGACATCTTCTCTAGTCATCATGTCGTCGGATTGATAGGGTCTAAGGTGAGGAATGAGCAGCAAAGTCGTACTAGGCGACAGGAACGTTCGCTTTGAACCGGTTCGAAACTTACTCCGGCCCCGGGACTGGGCACGATGAACCGTAAGCTTCTGAGAGTTAGAGAGGTGTCAAGTGCGTGAGGGAAGGCGGGTTGCATGAGGCCGATATAACAGAACTCGACTTCAGTGAGTATCGACCCGAAGCGCCCTAAACACTCGATCCCGGATGGCGTGCTGTGGAGTTTCGTGAGGGCTTCGGGAATGGTGCAGCTGCATAGGAAGAGAAAACGGGGTAAAATGGTACCTATTGTTAGCGGTTTGTCGGGAATATGAGTCTAGAGAGATGGGGACGGTTCGGTATGCAAGTGTGCCCAGAGTTTGAGAGTTGGGAGAGCAATACTACGCCAGAGGTAACAGAAGTGGCCGGTAACTGCTGGATTGCAACTAACAGATACTGTCGGAGAGAGCAAGCTCTCATTTTCGCCTGTAAAACCTCCAGGAGCATTATGGCAAGCGCTTCAGGGGGAATGCCATGGACGATAGGGAGTATTTTATGGTCCTGGGATTCTCTGAGAACCCNATCCTCTCNTTTTCCAAGTGATCAAAATGCCAGTTTTGTTGCCAGCGGCCGGTTCGCAGGTGCGCCAACGGTCCCAAGGAATTGAGCGGTGGTAGGTGCAACTGATTGTTGCCGCCAATTTGCAACCGAGTCAGCGATAACTTTGCAGACTCTCGATCTTATCTGATCGTCGTCCAATCCATACTCGGTCACTGGAATATCAATTGGGAATTCGGAAACCAATGAGACTACATAGCCGGTACTTCGAATGAAAAATGGATGAATGAGTAATCAAAAGTCTAATATTTAGTATATACTAGAAATTCAAATCGGGATCGACAGCCCTAATCTCCCATGGCGGACGTTGGCGAGATCCAAATTCCTCCGTCAAAACAAATCCTTCCAGATCCTCAATCTCGGCTCGTCGCAGTGCTAGATTCTCTCTGATAGTGAATTTGGAGCCCGATGTCCCGTGTAGCTTGATCTTCAGGCTTCGAAGAGTTGCATTGGATGATTGTCCAGAGTTGGAACGGGCGGCTGGGCGTCGCGCAATAATAAAGTCCGTCAAAATCGCGTGCGTCAAATCGTCCCTTGAGCCCAGCCGCAGAGCGAGATTTTGGAGCTTGGGACAAAGGCGTTTTTTGCCATTCATCTTTTTCAACAGCTCTCCAGTCAGCCCTGCGTGTTGTGCAAACGAACATCCGCGTTCACCCGTCAAACGAAGGGTCACAACATTCGGAAGACTCTGTAAGCACTCGTACAGACTCTGTTGGGTGAGGTCTATATAGTGAATCGTCGATTTGAGTAACGTAGGCCCAAACCGTTGAACAAACTCGAGTAGGCTGCTCTGAGACCCTTCCTTCGGCTCGGGGTCTGTATACTCGCACATGAGGGTCAGATTCTCCAACACCGGGAGTTCAAGACGGCTCGCAAATCCCAATGGCACCTCGGAAATCCGACTAATCTTCAAGGACCTAAGGTTGGGAAGGCTGATCATGCGAGCTGTGGTAACGTCGTCGGTGAGTTGCCAGGGCTCGGAGGAGGACCAGAGTTGAGGCATCTGGAAGTCACAGTATTCGAGGTTGGGGCACGATGAGAGGAGGGAGAGGCACATGCCAGTCCACTCCAAAGCTTCGAAGCCCTGAGGGCTTATAGCCTGGAAGTGATATCTTCGTGTGGAGAATGTTAGATGGGTCAGCCCAGACCAATTAATTGGGATCTCCTTCATCTCGACCTCGGGGTGAAGCATAAGGTTCAACGAGTTTGATTTAACGGGCGTTAAAAGATCAGGTGCACTTTCCGAGTAGTAAGGCGAGTCCTTGTGACTTGAGAAGAAGTCGTAGTCGAGGGTGATGTCCAGCCTTTCGAGGCATTGAGTGTGTGCAGCCGGGATGTTGAGCATTTGCTGAAAATTCGTCAATGCTGACACAATTGGAAAGACTGCAGAGATGCTCCTCCATCTATGCGAGAGCGTGACCAAGTAGTTAATCAATTGTTGCGCTGGCGCGAATACGTTATGCTCCAGTCCCGTGGAGATTTCCTCATTATCGAAGTTCCCGTCAATCGAAAATGAGCGAAAGCCTTCGATCATGCGTGTAGCATCGAAGTCGATGTCGAGTGGTCGACTTCCCGAGCGAGATACCCAGACCTTCGCAGTTATCAAAACTCTTTCAAGTCCACGTAGGTATTCTTGATGTTCTGGCGAATTAAAAGTGTTGAAATCCACGGTACTACCGTCTCCTTCCCAGTAGCTCGCATGAGGGAAGGGATACCTAGGGGGTACGATGCGAAATGTGCTCCAGAGAGAAGTTGTTCTGAGTGCAATCCTACGCCACTCCTCACTCACATGAGTGATCCTGACAGCAGTGGAAGAAGAGGACAATGCTCGCTCGCCATCAGATTCAACAGCCAACTGAAAGATATAGTAGAGAATCTCGTGAGGAGCTCTGCGGATGGGGGAGAGGATAGTCGAGTGCTTATTGACTAGGTCAATGGTCGAGACGTAGTTGCTGCACAGATGGGTTATCCTGAGTTGTTTCTCGCGCACCTCGGAGAGTGTTCTATCCAGTTCCGTCCGCGTGGTTCTCAGATCCCCTAGCATTTGTTTGATCAGTTCCTGAACAGTCAAGGGGTGTCCAATTGCATTCGTGAAAGCGTTGCTCGAGGTAGCTGTAGGGTTCATGAGCCGCAGTAAGCAAAGAGGAGGTAGGGGGTTGGTAGCGGATTCAAGCTGGGGCCCTCACCATCCTCGTTGACAGCTTTATACCTCGTAACGTGCTTTGTTAGGTCTATCTGGTGCAGGTAGGCGTACGTAAAGGCTTGGATCACTTTCAACGGCTGTGCTTGGATTTCTAATATTCTGAGGGGGGGAAATTAACAGTCATTGTCCACCTAACTGCGGTCCAAGCCACCTGGTCGTTGTTGAATGTTATCTCACTCGGTGTGGAGAATTCTACTATCAAAGTCCGACCTGCAATAGCGCGCACTCAATGACTCAACAGCCGTCCAAGAACACCCGATAATCGAAGCGGCTGAATGGGACCTAGCGACCTAGTCCTTTGTCGCGAGCTTTGATCATCTCCTATTCCATTCAGTCGATAATGCACGATCACTACTAAAACTATAGGAAAATACTATGAGCATTATATCTCTCTTGATTTGAGTCCTCGAATCTACCTCTTTGCTGAGTCAAGTCGCCATGATCATGATCAAGAAGAGCCTACAGTAACAATGCGCAATTGCCTTGCGAGGGAGGTCTTGTTTGACCTTGTGTTTCCAGCCAAACATTGACGTGATCGTCTATTTTGATGGTTCCTTCCTACCACCATGGCTAGAGATGCTCTCACTCCTCCGGCTGAACCTACGCAAAGCCATACAGGGTCTCCAACAGACTTCCTGAAAGGTGTCGTAGGAAAAGGTGTCGCAACCGGATTAGCGCCCCGCACCGACTGCCTGGGTCGGTGCTCGTCTTCCACTTCTTCTGCTTTTCACCGAGAAGCTATTTTTCCAGGTGTGCTTTCACGTCCGGACGGCTAAATGAACATCGAGATGGGTGAGGCTGAGGATTAATTCAAAAGTCGTGTAGAATCAGTACGTTGGTACGATCATTAGAGGGCATAACGGTGCGTGCTTGACCTTGATTGCTATCGCTGATTTTCTGAACGTTGGACAGTCCTGTATATCTCCACCGCAGAGCCTCTGTGACAACGCGCTATTTGCACTCAAACTTTGGACTCCCATCATTGAATTCGCCTCCAGCATTAAATAGTCCGTGATTTAGCAAGGGTCGATGGCGACCACACATCTTACAGGGCCCGTCATCCTCCGTCATCCTCCAATCGAGGCCCAAACCGCGGACTTCTACCATATAGTAGAGGCTCGAGCAAAACGAGACGTCATAAAGCATCCCCTTCTGTCGCAAATCTCGGCATGTGAGATGCGGAAGGGCATCCTATCGAGCAGTTTCCTCTCATTGTGGCATAGCGTGGTATCGAGCACGTAGGTAAGTGTATTGACTAAGGTGTTGTCCGCGATACTAATACAATTTGGTACACGACAAGGCTACGAATCATTTGGCTCTCCTATCCGATTACACTACAATTGGGCGATCCAGCGAACAGTGTTGTTCGTCGCCCAACCAGCGTTGAAGCTGAAGTCGTCAGTAAGCTTTTTAACAGGTGCGAAGTTGCCCTTTCCATCGTTGTAGGACACCCACACCGTACCCTCCCCAAATCCGATGATATCCGCAGCGCCATCTCCTGTCAGGTCGACGACGAACCTAAGGTGCTTCTCGACGCGCCACCCTCCGGCTACATACCCGAAGTCCTTGAGAACAAGCTTGGGAGCCTGGAAGGTCCCATCCCCATTCGAAACCGCCACATAAACACCTGCATCTCCGAACCCTACGATATCTGAACGCCCGTCGCCGTTGATGTCAGCGACAAATCGAGGATGCTTGCTGACCTGCCAGCCTCCAGCAACTGCACCGAAGTCCTTGACAGCGAGTTTCGGTGCTTGGAACGTCCCGTTACCGTTATTCAACGCAACGTACACTCCAGCATCTCCGAAGCCAATAATATCGACTCTCCCATCTCCCGTAACGTCTCCAAGGGTACGCGGGTGCTTATCGATCCTCCATCCACCGCCGGAGTATGTGAGATCGTTGGTGACGACAGCTGTTGCGGCGGAGAACGTGCCGTTCCCATTTCCAAGAGAGACGATGACGTTGTTCTCGCCGAAGGCGACGATGTCGGCTATCCCATTCCCATTAACGTCAGCCAAGAACCGGAGGTGTCGTTCCACCCTCCACCCTCCAGCGTTGTACCCGAAGTCGTTGAGGACAAGACGCGCAGGCGCGTAGGTCCCGTTCCCGTTATTGAGTGAGGTGAGGACACCCCCGTCGCCGAACCCGATGATATCGACGGATCCCCTGTTGCGCAGGTCGCTGACGTATCGGACGTGTTTGTCGACGGTCCAACCGCCCGCCGTAGAGCCAAAGTCGCCAATGACGAGGGAGGCGGGGGAGAAGGAGTTTCCATTGTTACGAGAAACGAGGACACCGGCATCGCCGAAGCCTACAATATCGCCCAGGCCGTCACCGTTGGTGTCGCCCACGAGACGGACGTGCTTGTCGACTCGCCAGCCGCCGGCGTTTTGGCCGAAGTCGGCGAGGACGAATTGGGTGGTAGGCTGGATACTGTTGCGCAGGATACTGACGCCTTTGAGGCCGAAGCCAACAATGTCGCCCCTGGCTACGCGACGAGTGGGGACTGGAGGAGAGGACGCGGTTGGTTAGCGTGAGGTTTCAATACTACGAATAACATCATGACAGGTAAGCACCTGGACGTTCTTGAGTGATTATCTGTTCGCGAGCAGACATTTCGAGGAGCTGAGTAGATTGGCTGGAGAGTGGGAGAAAGAGCTTCAAGGGAGAATGAGGGAGACGAAAGCGTCACAGGCCGTTAAATACCTTTTCATCTTCATTCAGAACCAGGGTTATGGAATGGCCCCAGGAGCCTATGTACCTCCTGACCAACACTGAATAAGGAAACTCCAATCAGGATGGCGCTTTCTATTCGCTGAACGTAGGTTTGAGCCCTCATTTCAATTGTCAGCGAGTATGAAGTCCACGAAATGGCGACATTAAGAATGGTCACATGGGGTAGAGCGCACCGCCCCGGACATGTCGATGGGCTCGTTCATGTCGCCTGTAGATTCAGAATCCAATGACAGGACCGAGAATGAGGGTGTACATGGTAAACCACAGCGCAAAGCACCCAGCGCCAGAACGGTGAGATGGTCCTCAATGTCTTTCAAAGCTCAACCAGTTCAGATTGAGAGGCCGCAAGCAACAAGTTTAGTCTGTGGAAACCTGAAGTCAAGTATGGATCCTTATGATTGTTCTCGGGAGCACGATGGCGTAGTCCAAGCTGTATGTCAAGGAAAGCACCCTCAATTTCAATACAACACTTAGTTCGAGCTCCATGTTCAATTCAAACTGCTGTAATCGCGACAGATTATGATCACAAGGCGCGAGTATGATCTATCACCGGAGCTTCATAATTGCGAAACTACAATATGGGCGATGATAGAGGGCTCGAGTGTCAAACTAGACTCGATAGCGAAATGGACAGCATTTCGATATCGAACCTCGAAAGTGTACTTCTCGATCGCTTGGCTTCCCCTGGTGGGTAGTAGCGTCCGTTTCATTCGTCTCAGAAATCTAATCTCAAAGCTTCGAACACACGGGCTTCCTTGTGTAGAGGTGTGCCCTGCTACTCATTCTCCAAGTGGACGACCCTTGGGACTCGAGAATCGAAGCTCAGTCTATGTATAGAATAAGGTTCGAGACCCAGAGATACTCAATTGAAAGGAGCTCAGCTGTCAAAGAAGAACGCGGACCTTGCAGCGTTGCAGAAAGGACCCTTGATTCGCAACCTCGAGCCTGAAAGTGACGGCGGGGTTGGTCGGGGCGCTTTCGGCGCGGGAATATTGGGCGTCGAGACGTCGACTAATCACGCCATCACGCCGGACGTCGTGGTATTTGTCCTTGCTGCGACCAAACATCGCTCTCTTTCCAACTGTCTTGTCCCACATCCTGCAATGCCTTCGCTCTCCCGAACAGCTTTAGGGCGTCCTGACAGAAGAACATCTATTATTCCAGCTACCGGTCTTGGCAGATAGAGCAACCAGAACTTGGAGTCGAACGCTGCTCGGTCCAACAATATTGGCGAATACCTCCAGTTGACCTACGCATAGCTGCTACCGCTGATGCAATCGGATGGTCTCATACGGCATTCCATGTCGTCACTAGCAGTCAGTGACATATTCAAAGTCCGTTACGGAGGCTCGGTCGATGTAACGTGTACAGAATTCGAATGGACCTTACGGGGGCGTGTCTGTGTGACTGTCAATGGGGTTGTCCTCGCCGCCGGCTGTCGACCGAATCCTTGATGGTGGCAAATCAAAGCATCTCCCACTCGCTTACATTGATCGGCGTCTCAGGATCATAGGTGGGGTTCGAAGCATCCCTATCGACTACGCAGTCAAATTCGACCCATGGGTTCGCGGTAATGACACAAGCATTGCACCGCACATGGGGGTTGTTCCTTGCTTCTTCCCCACGAGTTGGTGAGCCCTTGGCACCCAACGGTGGGAGTAGGCCGCCTGAAGGCTGACAGATCGTACATAATGCCGCCGGAAGGAAACACACGATGAGCCTAAGTACTGATATAAATCTCATGGTGCCTTGAAAACTACTCTGCTCCTCTCTTCGAAGGCCCTCTAGCTGCCTGGAGCTCTGCTTTCCAAGCGCAATGGGTGAATCAAGTGAGCCCAGTACTCTCGACCTCGAACTCAAGGCCGGCAGTGGCGACTTGGATATCAACGATGCAGTTCGGGCACCAAAAGAGCCTATTGAGGCTCATTACGATCCAAAGTTTGTTTCCAGGACCTTGTACGTACCCCTATGAGTAGTGGACTGTGAGTGAGCTGACGAGTCAACGCTCTTCAGCCGCAAGATCGATTGGAGGATGCTCCCTTTGCTCGGTCTCCTTTACTCAGTTGCACTGATCGATCGTACAAACCTCGGGGTTGCTCGTATTGCTGGTATGGAGGATGACCTGGTACGTATTCCTGATTGCTAGACACTGCCCTGTCCCTCGAGTTGATATTCCTATCAGCGCCTTGATATCGGTGAGCGATATAGCATCGCCTCGATGATCTACTTCCCGCCTTACATCCTGCTGTGAGTTCTGAGAGCTAATTCGCCCAACCTACACACTTACCGCTGTGGATGAATGCTCACAGCGAGGTTCCTGGAAACCTCATTCTACGATGGATAGGTGCCCGCCTATGGATTACGATTTGCGTCGTGGG
The DNA here is from genome assembly GCA_004126415.1 of Candolleomyces aberdarensis. Classification (NCBI taxonomy): domain Eukaryota; kingdom Fungi; phylum Basidiomycota; class Agaricomycetes; order Agaricales; family Psathyrellaceae; genus Candolleomyces; species Candolleomyces aberdarensis. The sequence goes on from SDEE01000271.1 coordinate 8,389, forward strand.
ATGGGGAGCAGCGCAACTTGGAATGGCGTTCGTCCCAAATTGGGGACTGCTCTGCCTCACACGAGTTCTACTCGGTGTATTCGAGGTACATATTCCTCACTTTCCTTTACATCACCTCCGATTTTGGCTCACTCGTGACGTGCCTTTTTCGTGTGTAGGCTGGGTTCTTTCCGGCAATGGCGTTCATAATTACGACATGGTACAAACGGGGCGAAGTCCAAAAACGACTTGCTGTGTTTTACCTTTCGGCCATCTTGCTTGCGGGGTTTGGGTCCATTCTCGCATATGCGATTCAGCTTCTGGGAGATAGAGGTGGTCTCAGAGGGTGGAGATGGATATTTCTTCTGGAAGGACTACTCACCATCGTGCTGGGTATCCTCTCCTGGCTCTACATCCCTGACCTACCCGATCGCAACACCTTCTTGACGCCTGTTGAGACGAAGATGGTCTTGGATCGCATCGAGGCAGATCGTCAGGACTCGCTGCCGGATCAGATAACGGGAAAGAAAGTACTCAAACATCTTTGCGATCCCTTCCTGTGGTCTTGTGGTGAGTGTTTCTACTTTTGCCCTATCCAGGCCGTTGTAGCGCGCTCTCTGATCAGGACGTAGCGTTTATGTTCCTGGGCTGCACGATGCCTGCATATACCATCGCATTCTTCGTCTCAATTTTGCTTAGAGGCATGGGATTCGGCCTTCGAGACTCGCTCCTGCTTAGCGCACCTCCGTATGTGGCAGCGGTATGTATTCATTCCACAATATTGATACATGGTCATACCGCTCGACCGCCCAACTGACGTACATTTTTAGGCGATTTCTTGTTTTTTCTTCGCTTGGCTCGCAGACAAAACTAACAAGCGCGCGCTTTGGATCTTCGTACAAACGCTTATCACGATTGTCGGTACCATGATTACAGGTTACGGCCGCCTCAACGGTGTTCGATACTTCGGCTTGTTCCTAGTGAATATGGGTGCTTCGGGTTGTGTCCCGGGAGTTTTGGCCTACGTGAGTCGTGGGTTCAATGTCGCTTATTTCCAGAAACTTATAGACCAATTCAGAACGCCAATAACATCGTTTCCCATAGCAAGGTTTGTTGCCTGTGTTCATCGACGTTGACGCTCTGATTAACGCAAACGTACCCAGCGTTCGGTTTCTACCGCTATGATTGTTGCATTTGGCGGTTTCGGAGGGATCTTCTCGACCCTGGTGTTTCGACAGAAAGACTATCCAAAGTAACTCATTCGCCAACCAATGTTCTCTTCATTTCCATTTCGCAGTACTTACATCGCATTCGTAGCTATATTCCGGGAATTTGGGCCACGATGGCCTGTCAATTCATGATAATCATCGTCCTCTCAATTAACACATGTGTGTTCTATAGGCGTAACAAGCTCGCCGCGGAGGGGAAGTGTATCAACGAAGGTACACCTGGATTTTTCTATACTCTCTAGATCCGCTATCGGTTGCTTTTCATCCTCTTTATGTGATTTTCTGTGGGTGGTTCGGTATAGTCAAAGATTGTATCTCATTAATCCGGATCGATTGGTTGGGGCTAGCTCGGATAGCGGAGGTGGTAGGACAAAAAATGACCCGTAAGAGCTTTCCGCTGACTCCTTTCCGTCGGCATAATCAGTTGCTGGCCAAGGGTAAATTATGAATAACACTCATGCAACGGTTACAAGCTTCATATTATACATGAGGAATCAGATCGTCCCAGTCCATCGCTTGGTGGCCTTTATCAGTGACATTGAATAGTCCCCAAGTGCTCATTCCCAAAAGGGCGAGGCGGCACACTCCGCTTGACATTAGCAAAATAATTCTCCCTGTAAAAGAGTCCAGAGAACCAAAAATTGCGGCCAATCCAGCAAAAATCGGAGGGAATGCTATCGCGAGAATAGAGTTAATCTTCCACGCATAACCGATCATTTCTGCGGAGATTTCGCCATTTCGAAACGAGTTAAGAGGAATGAAATAGAACGCGCTGATACACGTTGCGGCAACAATTGAGATAGCCGCTCCCCATTTATCCGTCTTGCGATTGGCAACAGTGTAAAACATGTAATGAGACTCTGAGGTGACGATATCATCTTTGTCTAAAGCCCAGGACAGAGGACATGGTCAACACTCCCTTGAAGATCAAACATTAGATTCTAAGTAGGACACACCGTATTTTGTTCCTTCTGGCAGTGCCAATGACGAGGGAATCTCGAGGGGGATGACAATTGGGCAGTGGACACCGTACGGTTTAAACCACCAAAAGAGGTACACGACTCCGTTGAGGGCGGCGTAGGCCAGAGTGACCACCTCAAGCTCGGTGACATCGATTCGCTTTATCAAGCGGGTGATCAGTTGCACTAGAAACCAGGTCGTCTGAAGCACTGTAATACCCTTGAACAGGGTGTCGCCTTTGCTTTTGTCCAAAATCTCGTCTTTGGTTACTGGAAGATTTTCCAGTGCTTTCCGAGCGGCAATTTAGACTTCTTGAGGGATGTTTGACTGGTTTTCTGGTCGCTGAGTTGAATCATCTTTTGATGCAACTGATGGAAGTCCTAGTATCTTTCTAGGATCCAGAAAGGGGATCTGTTCATTCAGATTGAAGCGGAATCCGCCCATCTGAAGGAAATGCCCTTCAACCTGGCTCCACCCATGTCCTATGTTTGGTAGACAGAGGACTTTTAGGGGTGTTCGGAAGGTCACGATTTTTGCAGCTCACCAAGAGTCTTGGCGATACAACGCGCGCCTGCCCACTGGCAAAACGCGGTCGTCACCAGCGCCTCGGGCACGGCTAATGCAACACTGATTAGGGAACAGAGGGTTGACAGCAGCAGCCGTAGCCGCCTTGTGGTGCCTCGTTAGACCCCAGTATACGGCACCCTTGCCCTTCATCCAGATTTGCATACCCCGCTGAGGGGGAAACTCATGCTAGTCCAATGAAGATTCGATTTCGGTACCGACCTTCTGCCATCTCGACAAGCCACCACTACGAATGGAGGACAGGACAAGGGATTTCTATACAGAATAAGGTGTACGCAAATGGAAGGGCTGTTCATCCCATAATCGGCATCCACACTTCGACTTACGTTTTCGACTAGTAGAATTGGAAAGGTTGAGTACGCGGATACGTGACTCACGTCTGTTAGAATACTCGTCCTTCGCTTCTTTACCTCAACGAGGCCGATTCGATGACTGTGAGGATGAATATGATCGCAGAAGAGGTCAGTATACGTATAAAGGGAGGCAGTCAACGTACTTTGGGTCAACGGTAGTCTCGAATACCTCCTCTCACCTCCTTCTAACTTTGCAAGCATCTCTTGCGGCGACTAAGACCATAAGCACGATGAAACCACTTGGTCGTGTCTCAATCTTCCCCCTAGTTCATCTGCTGGCCCCGTTGTGCTACCTTTCCGCTTTCACCTCGAAAGTTTCTGCCAGTATTGTCATCTCGCAGGACACACCTGGTACGTAGGAGGAATCAGTCGTGCTTTCAATCAACGAACGAAAGGGACCTCACACTGACGATCATGCGCAGTCCCAGTCCTCCCGAAAGGCACGGCAGACATAATAGGGTTCAACGCCTCGCACGCCATCATCCTTCGCAACGCCGGCTACCGATCCCAATTCAAGCACTCTGTTATTCCCTTCGATCAAGGTGGACTCGATTGGCGTGTTGACAGACATCCACGCCTCGTCGGAGACACCCAAGGATTCGGATATGCAGATATTGTCGGATTTGGGGACGAAGGGGTCTACATCTCCAGAAACACCGGTCACAACGGCACCTTCACCCCTTCTGAACTCGTCCTCAGGGCCTTCGGATACGCTTCAGAAGCCGGGGGCTGGAGAACCGAAAGACACCTTCGAAACCTGGTCGATTTGCGTAATACAGGCAGAGTCGACATCGTCGGCTTCGGTGAAGATGGTGTATACGTCTCGCTGAACGACGGCTCCGGCTTCGCTCCTCCAACCCTGGTCCTACCCCACTTCGCCTACGCAGGGTGGAAGTTCGATCGACACTTGAGATTCTTAGCGGACATCACGGGTGATGGCCTGTTGGACATAGTTGGGTTCTACGAATCTGGTGTCTACGCCGCTGTGAACCTAGGTAACGGTTCGTTCGCCGACCCGGGTCGCGTCTTTCAAGGTTTCTACACCATTGGCCAAGGGTGGCAGATCTCGAAGCACCCTAGGTTCCTCGCGCATTTGACGAACAGTGGAAGGGCGGACATAGTAGGGTTCGGAGATGCCGGAGTGTACGTCTCGGTTAACAACGCCAACCGAACGTTTACCCCTCCCCGACTCGTCCTGAACAAGTTCGGATACGACGACGACGCAGGAGCGTGGCGTGTCGAAGTCCACCCTAGATTCGTAGCAGACGTAAATGGGGACGGGCTAGAAGATATAGTGGGGTTCTCAAACGATGGAGTCCATGTGGCGGTTGGGAATGGGGATGGGACCTTCCAAGAACCGAAGTTCGCAGTGGGGGACTTTGGTTACGACCAAGGGTGGACCTCAATCGACAAGTACCCCAGATTCGTGGTAGACCTCACAGGGGATGGCGCTGTCGACATTGTGGGATTTGGCGAAGACGGGATCTATGCGGCGTACAATGATGGAAAGGGGAGGTTTGAGGCAGCAAGGTTGGTTACGAGAGCAAATGGGTTTGGTGGAGGGACGTGGGCGGTGCGGTTCCCGGCAAACCTGTACAAGTAGTCGATAGACGATCGGACTAGAAGGTCATACTCTTGAAGGCAATTTCGGGCCTTGAACTAGATTGCGGGCTCCACATGCGATGGACAGAGATACCGCGAAGCCAGAGTACCAATCACGCACCCTCGTTTCCCTGAAGTAGCAGGATCACATAGCTTGAACCATCCGGGAAGGAAAAGGAAAGATAGAATCAAGGTTTCAGATATTAGCGTAGACTGGCGGCCATACCAAAACGAAGTAGCTCATTGAGCGAGTTCGGTAGTGCGACGATGGGAGCGGTCGTCAAGATGGGTTTGGCCAGATCAATCAATGTTTGGTTGGAGCAACCAGTCCAAGCATGTTTACAGCCACCTCGGTGACACCGTCAACGGTTACGTTGGTCAACAACCTCCTCCTTCGAAGCCGCTCGCTGTCCCTTCAAGAAGAAGCTCACCATTCGCAATCATTTCAAAAATGCACTGTCGACTCGAAGCCGCTCTACTGACCTTTAATCGACTTTTCTGGGGAATGCGCTCTGCGGGCCTGGCAGCTCAGCGGGTATATAGAGCACTTCTCGGGCGCTCTGGTCAGACCCATCAAGCTCACCCACAGTGGAGATTCTCCTGAAGGGGTTATTTAGAGTTTCAGGTCTTCAACGCGAACCCCGATGCGTTATTCGCGAAATCTTATTGGTGTAAAAGCTACCGCCGGGATGCCTACTTGTTACTCCGGAGAGAACTATCGCCCGACTAGAGCGAGGTGCCGGCTCGCAGTGGGCTCACAGCTATATGCACTCGCCGTCAGGATCAAGGTAATTGAAACAAGATGATGATGGGTGTCTAGGAGCGGGTATAAAGATCATGAGGTCAGGGTGGGTTAAGAGTCACCGCGCTCCACTCGCTTGAGACCTAGCCCCTTCCTTGCCCTCTACTAACATGCCTCGGTCAAAACCTTTGCCCACACTCATTTTACTGCTTCTTTCAGCCGTCTCTCACTTTGCGTTCGCTTTACCCTCTTTTGAAGGACTCTCAGAACGTGACTTCGAAGACTATATCGCTTCGAGACAAACTGCAGACACCCAGGTCGCTGACCCACCTCCACCACCTGGACCACTCGCGTTCAGTGGGTCGAAGCTCGTATATGACCCCGCGCACCCCTGGATTGCTCCTCAAGCGGGTGATATAAGGGGCCCATGTCCTGCTCTGAACACGTTGGCCAATCATGGGGTGAGCTCGCGATTTTTTGGACAAGGCTTCTCACATATACTAAAGCTCGCTCCAGTACCTACCCCGAGACGGCATCGCGACCCCTACACAGCTTATAAACGGGGTACAAGAAGGTAAGATGCTCGTCTTCGTATTCTGAAGTTCCGAATGCTGAGTTACGGCATCATGTAGGATTGAACCTGGAGAACGCAGTTGCCATCTTCGTTACATATGCCGCGATGTTGGTCGACGGGAACCTACTCACGAACAAAATCAGCATCGGACGCAAGAGCCCCAAGACCGGACCAGACCCTCCACTTCCCGCTACAGCAGGTGGCCTCAGCACGCCCGGTCTAGGACCTGAAGGGGATGCCAGTCTGACTAGAGGCGATGCAGCTCTGGGTGACAACGACAGCTTCGACCAAATTTTGTTCGATCAGGTTAGTGTCCACTTCTACGGGTTCAAATTAGGTGTCAGTGGCTGATTTCTGGATGAAACGTTCTTATTTAGTTCATCGACTTCAGCAACCGACACGGTGGCGGATACTACAACCTCACAGTCGCAGCCGAACTCCGTTGGGCACGTATTCAACAGTCCATCGCTACGAACCCCACCTTCAGCTTCGTCGCTCCGCGCTACTTCACCGCCTACGCCGAATCCGCTTTAATCATCAATGCGTTCGTCGATGGTCGTAACACATCCAGGCACCTCTCCATCGCCGACGCCACTTCTTTCATCAAGTCCAACCAATTCCCGCAAGGTTTCTTTAGGGCTCCACAACCCATTGGAAACGACGGTGCGGCCCAGATTTTCGGTGCTCACCAGATACCTCCGGGATCGAACACGAATGGGGTCAACACGTACACTCCGGACCCTAACAGTGCGAATCTGGCCCAGTTTTGCTTGATGTATGAGCATTTCGTGGAGAGGTCAGTGAAGAGGTTGTACCCCAATCCTACGGGTGCGTTGAGGAGGAACCTGATTCTGAACCTGAGATACTTCTTCTCGGGCCAGCCATCCAGGGCTGGTTGTACGGAGGCGCAGCCTTACGGGCAGCTTTGATGCGTGTAAGGATCGACGCTCTCAGAGGAATCTACGTATGAACTGTTACAGCATAATAAAAGAGTTGATTAGAATTACACGATCTATATATTTTCTATCCACGAAACGCTACCTGAACAGGTGATCACGATTCCACTACTATATGACTCGCATTCGCACTACCCGACCCTGAAGCAGAGGCAGTCGCAGCAGCGGTCGTAGTCGTAGCAGTGGAAACCGAGGTCTTAAAGTTCGATCTCAAGTCCTGCATACTGAAGAACGTACTACTCTCACCCCTTTCCATCGCACCCTGCCTTCGCCTTCTCCTCCTCTCGGAATTCAAACCAGCGTCGGCCTCGTGGTCGTCGGCGGCATTAGCATTGTTATCCAGGGATAAAGGCTCATTGACAGAAGCAAACTTGACGGCGGATACGACTTCACCAGCTCTCCAGTGCCGATCCTCAACGCTGTACCCATGTGTACTCTTGAAATTTTGCTCACGAAGGTGTAGGATTGCACGGCAGGCGAGGATGCAGTGAATAACGCGTTGAGGTCTGCAAGTAGGGATGGAGAAATTAGCCGGCAGATGGCTATGGATAGAATTGCCGGGCTCACACTACAAAGAGAGTCGAGCACGCGGCCTGCAGTGGAGCAAGAAAAGATTGAGTGTCAATCAGCTCTCTGTCACCTTCAAGAGTGACGGCGACGTACAGGCACTGTAAGAACTATCGCGATATTGGTGATTGAAGTTGCTATCAAAGCAAAGATGCAGATAAAAGGCGTCAGACAGTCGGGCGATTATTATCATAATCAAGAAGACACCGACTGACCAGCCAGAGCGACGAAGTAGATCAGCCCATCTCTATAGAAGATGTTGAGAAGTGGGCTTTTGCTTCTCCTATGTTTCTTGATGGCGATATAGAGTGTCACAAGCAATATCACTGGGAGACGGAACACAAAGACGTGAGATAGATAGGATTCAGAATAGGGGAAAAAGGGACGTACACGTTTCGCTGGCCATGATCATGCCAAAAAACGCCGTTGGGAAAACCGGTTTACCGGCGATTGGGAAACAGGGAATGAGGTTAGGGAATGGCGACGGTGCATCTATGTTCGAGAACAACCGCAATGCAACGAGCCGTGGAAGTGAGTAAACCAACGGGAAAGAGTTTAGCTTTACGGTACACACATTCCAACGAAGCAAGAAACAACCCGACCATTGCCAGGGAAGCAGCCTGGACCAGGAAAAACTGGAGGTAAAGCCAAATCCTAAACAACATTCCCTGCCCGGAGAGTGCATAAAGGCGCAAGAAGATGACGGCTGAGGGGGTTGCAGATGAGGCTCAGTGCTAAGAGGGCACTCGAACTGAGACTCCCACCTTCGGCCATGGCGATACCTAGCACAGAGGAGACTAGGGACACAAAGGTTCGGTAACGTTAGGAACAGGGTAAAGATGGTGCGTGAGATGTACTGACCTCCACCAAAGCTATTCGCTATCATGCAAGTCTATCAATTGGAGAAACGAATTGCGCGGTCAGGACGGCTGGCTCTTGAGCGACGCAACTGGTGGCCACTAACATTAGGATTGGCAACATTGAGATCTGGTGGGAGAAAAGTAAGGGATAAGAAAGTAGTTGTCTGAGAACTGGATCACCCACACATAAAACTCCCTATCACGTCAACCGGGAAGTATCGATTGAGGAGGAACAGGATTTTCACGAAGTTCCATGGACTCGGCCAGATCACTTCGATTTCGAGTGGGAGTGTCTGTAGCCAGTCGACGGCCTATCAGGATGGATCAGTTCATAGTTGAGACTGCTTGTGTGGTTGCGTGGGCGCACCCATAGAGCGATGACGGCGTCTGAGAGGTAGTGAGATTGGCGAGGCACGAAGGACAAACCGAAAATGACTGACGGAGTGAATGCTGCAGCCAGCGAATGGTAAGCACCGCAGGATCAATATCGACTATCAGACCTCGAGGTCAATCACTCACCCTGGTCAAGATCTCACACCTAGTGGACTGCAGAATGATCCCAATATCCATGTGCTCTCTCCAGAAGCTGTAGCCTTGCTATCTTGAGGAGAGCCCGCGTGCCAGGTGGAATTAACTTTGGACGACCCTATCAACCTCGGGATGAGAAGGGACAGCGGGTTCAAGAAGGGGGCCGTGGTCAACGAGAAGCTAGACAAACGTCATATACTTGGAATGAACGCTGAAACCGAGCGATTGGAACCTGAACATCAGGATTTCCGTAACGGACTCAGAACTTCCTCCTTCCTTGTCGATGCAAAACACTAAAAGAAGTGGTCAGCCATGTGCCGCGAGTGTGGAATTTCGATAGAAGTTGATGCAGGCGGTGCAAACCTTACTTTCTTCGATATTCCAAAGGTCCCACCATCGTAAGTTGCGAGTCTGGCGAGTCGTAAGCTTCATGCTGGGCAACTCGCGTCACGGTAAATCCTTGGTCGGTGATGCGTTTATTGCTTTTGTAGAGCTGGAGGACCTCGGCACCATTCTGTGGGCTCCAGCACTGAGCGCAGCTGCTCAAAAATCTGATAGATGTATCACGTAGACATCGAAGAAAGGGAAGCATTGTTCAGAGCGGAGGAGAATGACCGCTTCACTTGGGGATAGGTGCCGGCACTGCCGGCCCCGCGTTAATTTCACACGACTGTGGGCGGTCCGACTGCTGGCGAGCGGACCGATGCCGAGGGCATTCCGAAGGTCCAAGTTCAAGTCTCTCGCCGCGCAACTCTTTTTTCGCGACCGCGATCAAGTATAGTCATATGCTTATGCTGCAGAAGGCTCAATCGCCTACTTGTTGTAAAAACACTTGTACATTATAGATAAATGTCTTGTAAAATAAATACTAGAGTCCAAAGACCGAAAAACATGGAGCGTGCGACTCGAGAATAGTATACTTCTAACGGTGTCCGATAGTGTCCGATGTGTACAACCTATATAATCTAGAGCTGACCGTAAGGGAAAAGCTCCTCGCAGCCGGCGTCAGCAATGCCGCTGTAGAAGAAGCGCAAGTTCTTGATCAAATTCCTCCTCAAGACTCCGGTGGGGTTGGGGTACAGTCCGCCAATGGTTTGGTTCACGAAGTTGGTATACAGCAAGCAGAAGGTGCTGAAGTCAGCCGAAGTGGGATCGGGGACGTAGTTGTTGATCTTGCCGTCTCGGTTCTCACCTGGGGCGACAGGGTGAGCTGAGGCGACGATGTCGATTCCTTCAGTGGAACTTGGCTGCGCAGCACGGTGGAAGTCCTGGGGGTATTTGCCATCTCGGATGAAGGAAGTAGCCGCCTCCATGTCGAGCTTCTTCTCTGTGCTCCTTCCGTCGACGAAGAAGTTGACTGGGAAGGTGGACTCGGCATATGCTGTGAAGAAACGAGGAGAGATGAAGGAGAACTGCGGGTTGGTGGCGATCGACTCTTGAATGCGCTGGAATCGGAGCTCAGCAGCTACGGTATAGTTGTAGAACCCTCCTCCAAATCGATTGCTAAAATCGACGAACTAGTGTACTTCAGTGACGAAATTCCTGGAGATGAGCATATGCAACGTACTTGATCAAAGAGAGTTTGGTTGAAGTTATGATTATCACCGAAGAAGAAATCTGCTCGGGTCATGCTGGCATCACCTATAGGGTAAGGTTAGAATCAATGAGTCGCCTTCACAAGAAATGTGAGCCTACCTTCAAAGACCGCGTGTGTATTCAATCCTCCAACAATAGCAGGCGCGGGAGGGTCAAGGCCAGTCAATCCCGTCTTCTCTCCAATACTCAAGAGGTCAGTGACCAGATTTCCGTCCACCAGATGCGCCGCATAGGTCACAAAGAGAGCAGTTGCATGCTCCATATTGAATCCTACGTTTCATTATATCGTCAGTTTCTCGCACTAGGTCTTGAAATCGTGCTTGAACCCTCACCTTCCTGAACGGCTTCGATGATTTGGGAGGGAGTGGCCACACCGTTATGCGGGAGATACTGTTCAAGATTGTTACAATTAGTGCCGTTCCAATCGGAGGAGAATAATGAAGAAGCACGGAGCATTAGGCAGTCTGCGGGGTTCGCGGACAGTGGTCCAACCCTGGACTGCGGATCACTGTGGCAATCCTCTGTCACAGGTTGACGTCCGACACTGCCTATCACTCGTTGCGCCATTGCCAAGACCAAAAAGTGAAACAAGACTCACCCCATGGTTTGCCAGAGTATTCAGACCCGGGCAAGGACCGCGAATGTCGCCTTGCTCTGGAGCCTTGAAAGGGTGAGCATCGTCGTGGACAAGCTTCGTCCCATTGTACGCCAGAGGTCCGGGTGGGGTTGGTGGATCCACTTCATTGAGCCGTGGAATAAGCACGTTCAGATCGCGAGCAGATAGTCCAGCAAGGCTACCATATTGAGGGAACGCAAACGCTGGCGAAAGGTTGACAAGACCCAGCAGAAGGACGGTGAGAGAGACGAAGGATTGGGAAATCATCCTTGATGTATGTCGTTCAATAAGCTCGTGGACGTTCGTATAAACAGATGAGGTAGTAGTGGGTGGATGACGAAAAAGCTTGAGAAGTGTGATGAGGATGTGGCTTCGAAGAAGCACCGTCGCCTTTATAGCAACCCTAAGAGCCCGATTGGCCGCCAAGTTCGGTTGAATAGGTATTCCAAAAGCTATACGGAGATTCGGATGAGCGGGTGTGAAGGGCATACATTGCCTCGAACGTTTGGCTGCGCAATTACTGCACTCAACCTGAAGGGCTGCCTTGCGGCCGGCTTCGTATGGCTATGTCCCGGATGACGCCAGAACAAAAATAGCGTACGATTAGAGTCGTTAGTTCCTCGCCCGCTACTACTTGATATACAGGGGTAGTGCGCTCAGAGATCGGCTTTAAATGCGAATCACGAGTCCAATTTGGGTGTTATGCATTTACTAAGAAGACTAAAACCCAATTTTAATTGACGAACAACCCATCTTAAATGAGTGGTGTCAGTTGAAAACTCGGAAGCCCCGCTCGGCAGGAGCGACCTCTGATCGGCATTCAAAGTCACCTCAGTCTACCCTTTACGTTGACTCTTACAGGTGCAGATAACCATGGCATCCTGTTTGGAGTAAGAGGCTGCCCCTTTCTCTCACTCCATTGAACAAGCCCAAACCCTTTAGAGTTTCGAGTAGAGCTTCCCTGCTCCTATTGCTGCGGACCGCGGGTTGTTTGCGCAGCTGGCCACCGGCTCAATGGAGTGAATGAGGTTGGTACGATCATGTTGTAATGAGATCCCTAACAGTGCTGTAAAAGTGAGCGTTATTTGCTTCGGCTTCAACAATGATGCCATTGAGTCGATTCATAGCTTCTGTCGCAAAAATCAGAGCGGCGATCAAACGGCATCCAACGCATTGCAACGCGAGCCGAATGATTTCCCGTCTCAACAAACCCTCCAGCCGTTGGGAGTGCCGTTGGGAGTGCCGTTGGACCACCGTTGCTTGCCTAAAATAGGTTCCATGTCCCCTTCAACCGGGCTGCCAACTCTGTTTAGGGCCATCAACGGCCATCAAACGGAGCGGCCGTTGAAACGCTTGTTCGGATTTTTGCGACATCGGTCAACGCCCCACCACTTGCAACGAAGTGAAGGCTCTGCTGAAGAGCTCAATCTACACAATAATGCGCGGTGTGGTGGCTGGTACTGCCTTGGATGTGATGGCCCAGTGGAGTGTGCGCAGTAATGCAGGATATGAGATCACTATCAAATGTTATAGCAACTCCGAGGCGGGCAACCGACCCTGGTGACAAACTCCAAAGTTCAAACGTCCCGAGCACCAATCAGAGGGTGACGATTTGAAAGCTACAACAATCGAGGGCTTAGTAGGGGTTTTAATTCCCGGGGTACCAGGACTAAGACTAATTCACTCGGCACATTCTGGAAATTCTGCCTGCGTCTGTGTGAACATGGGTTCAAGTGCTGCTGCTGGATCAACAGCAAGTATGTCGGGCCACCGCGGTATATGTACTTACGAAAGCTGCAAGCGACCGCTAGAATTAAAGGCCTGAAACACATAACACTCTACGGCCAAAGGGAACCTCCATAGAGTATGCACCGAGGATACTCGCCGAGTAGACACGTATCAGCTCGGCACGTCCTTCAGCAGGTACCCAACAGACCGTGCTTGCTACCGTTTATAACGGGACAACCAATATATCTCATTGGGGTCATTCAGGAATGCAGTATAAATTGCGAATCTCTATCCTTTTGATAGAAATAGACTTGACAACTCGACCATCGAAATAGTCAGAGAAAGAATTCTCGTGGCTTGAAGTCTGAAGGCATTTGCGGACACTTCGGACTGTCGGAGCTCGAAGTCCAGTCATGTACTTAAGCAGGTTAAGGAACCTCGAGCGATGATAGAAACCACGACGAACGGATACGCAGAACGGTGACTATTATTTGAGAACGCTCTTGCCATAGGACTCTCAATCCCACTGATTAGACTACTCGACTATAAACAGGCGTGATGGGTACTTATCATAACTCAGAGACTAACTTTCAAGCGAGTAACACGTTAAAGCAAGATCAGAAACCTAGATATGGCTGGGAGACAGCCTTCACGGCACACGCCAATGAGTAGGCGCTTACATGTCCCCGCCGGTGCAGGGTGGACACTTTCTTTCCTTGGACCAGAGCTACATTCCTCAAACTGACCGCAGTCTCTGTCTGATCCTTCCTTGAATCTTGTACACTGCCTCCAGAGCCTAAGATATGTTTTCAATTGTTGTCATCAAATGGGCGGCCCGTGCCCTTGCTCCCCATCACAACAGCGCTGCGCGATCAAACACGTCTCCTACGGAATGCCTTTTGGGATTGTGCAAGTGCCGAAATCTGTTGACAAGTTCTCGAATAAGAACCTACACTCACCGTCGTCTGGGTACCTAGCTTGTAGGATTATGGCAGAGGTGCTCGCCATCAAGCCGAAGAATGTGACGAGCGCTGTGACCATGACATGATAGACCAGGTTGGTATTCACTTCCACCCAAGTCGAAGTCATATCATATCAGATCATAGAAACGTCGCAAAGTTTTTGGTTCCGAGTGCACTTTGTCAGGTACCTGGGCGCTCGGTCAAGAATTCGAAGCCTGACGCTTGAAGCTTTATTGCTTGAAAGTCGGACACACAATTATCTTTCCCATTCTCCATTTCTTCCCATTTTTGACACTATATATGGACGCGTCTCAGGCGGAGATTATCAAGCACCGTGCTATCGTCTCTGCGCGAGCTCTGCACGGAAACATCAGTATGGGTCTGGTTACAATGGGTAAGTTCAAGCGCTATTGTGCCTTCGTAGCTGACACGTCACCATCCCAGGAATTCACCTCTTTATGGCTCTCTACGGACTCTCATTTCTCCTCGAAACTCCGAAAGATATGAGGAAAGGCCGACGTCGATACATCGTGATCAGTTTCGTAATCACGGTCCTGGCCACTTTGAACGGGTCAACCCAAAGTGCTTGGTTCTTCCAATAGATAATTACAGCAACCTCCGGGTTGAGCTTCGTTGCGAACATCAACAAGAACAGTGGTGCTTGAAAATGGATGCTGGGCTTGAGTAGTATTGCAGTACCGCTGTTCCTAGGAGATGCTTTGCTTGTGAGCCATTACACCTCTCGCACAAGACTCGTCATGCTTACCACTCGATGCTGCTTCGGCCGTAGGTATACCGATGCCATATCGTTTGGTCCCATCACTGGTGGGTCGTGATTCCACCAGCAATGGCCTGCATAGTCACACTGAGTAAGTGTGAATGAGTTGAGCCACCCCTCTTCCGCGACTAAATTTCTGCATTCTTACATTCTACCAAATATTCGTTCTCGCGGCTGTCAACAGCAGCAATGCGCAACCATTCGAACTATGTCGGGTTTACCTTACCATCAGCACGAATGTCATATTGACAGCGCTCATTTCATTCCACCTTCTACGAGCGCGTCGTCAATTATCCAAACTGCTACTGTCCAAGGGCATGAAGCTCTATACGGGCGTGGTAGCAATCCTGGTAGAATCTGCCCTCCCACTCACGATCCTCGGTACCATCTACGCAGGAATCGAAACGGCTACCCTGAAATCCGTGATCAATGCCTCAGCCGACCAATTCTTGGCTTCGTACTTCATCTTTACACTCCTCTTCTACAATTTCTGTGTGCGTATCCGAGATATTTTCCGTGCTTAGTAGAAGTACTGACCCAACGAGTCCAAGAATGCTCGTTTAGCATATGCTGGTCTAGAAGGAGGGAAATGTAGAGAAGGAATCTCAGCGCAAGAATTAGCCTTTGATATTGGAGAGGGCGTTCGATGTTTCTGAGAAGACAGGCGCAAGCATTGATCGGGTATGTAGTATCAGGGCGTGCATCAACCTTGACTGAGCGCGCACAAATACTAGTTGCGATCGCAACACACAGACGCCTTCAACACACATTCCCACCATTCGAAATTAGCGGGCTTCAAGGGTTATGAAGATACGTAAACTATGAGAGTGTTGCTTAAAGCACTTAGTAACATACTCGGGTTGGCGGACAGACGATTGCCTACATTTGATCAAATCTCAGTCTGGCCGATGAGGCTTCGGCCTCAGGGTGGCTATGATCTTTTAGACCTGATCTACATCCAGCCACCGTGAATGGGGGTGATCAAGGAGTTTTCCACGTTCTCTGCCAAATATCCACCCTCCAGCGCATCATCCAGGAACCCCACTTTTCCATCCGACTGATGGACTTCGTTCGACAATGACTTGAACACATAGGAATTTCCATCCAGATCCTCAGCCGGGTGACGGCAGATTCACGAGCGACGACATCGGAAGCACTTTGTCTGATAATCAGTTAGTGACAGTTAGCACTTTGCACAGGCTGAGATTGGAACAATGATCTGATATTTAGGCTTCTTGACCTTCAAGCGTGAGCACCTTTGGCCTCTTGATCAAGTTTTATCCACGGCTCAGCGAGTTGAGAGTGATTGAACCACAGACCAATGCCTTCTCTACACTTGACGAGGGGTACAAACAACGAACATACTCTTCTCATGATCAACAGATAGCGCCCGGTGGTCGATGATCATCTTACATGGAGTGTCAAGATGTCGAAGTCAGTGATCATCAGAAGCGGAAGAAGATTGTAATTCGAACGGTATCTCCTGATGCGGTATGTTTTTCTGCGACAGCATCCAGTCGGCCCCAGCCATGTTAAAAGCAGAACATCCTGCGTTGTAAATTCCCTCCTTATCCTGTACATTATGGACACTGCTATCGATTATGAGGTCGTCTATCGCGTCCTTGCGCGTGCGGGCTACGCCAACTTCAGCTTAAAGCTCGTGGCAGCTGGTAAGTGCTGTGTCTTTCTCTTCCTCTCCTTTCAACATGGACCGACAGGCTCGCTCACTGGCTCCGTCGAGCAGGAATCAGCATCTTCATGGCGATATATGGCCTCTCTGTCTTCTTCGAGACCCCGAAAGAGCTCCGCAAAGGGCGAGGTAGATACATCCTGATCAGCATGGCCTTGACAGTTCTCCTTTGCCTCACTGCATCTCTCGAGATGGCATGGTATTTTCAAAACCTCTTTGGAGCGACTTCCGGCATTGGATTCGCTCAAATAGCGTCCAAGAATGCTAGCACTTGGGTTCGAATCCTCAGCTCGGGTACTTCCTCGCTCTTGATCCTCATAGGAGACGCTCTCCTTGTTCGTGCACTAGTTCTCCATTTTTATATGGCTTCCGCTCACGCTCCCATCTCAGGTTTTCAGATGCTACGCGATTTGGTCCCATCACCGTTGGGTTGCAGTTCCCCCTGCCCTGACTTGCCTAACTTCTTTCGGTACGCTTTGGTTCTGTTCCACGTGGATGATTAAGTGTCTCACACGGATGATCAACTAGCCATCGCACTCTACATCCTTTATATAGACATCACTCACAAAGGCAGAGACACGGCATATGAAAGCGCCAGAACTTTCCTCACAGCTTCCACCAACGTCATGGTCACGGCTCTCATCTCCGGATACCTGATACACGCGCGCAGGAACCTCTCCCAACTGCTCCCGTCGAGCGATATGCGTCTCTACACGGGGGTTGTTTCGATTTTGATCGAATCGGCGCTTCCATTGTCGATATTTGGAATTATCTATGCAAGTATTGGTGTCGTGCCAGAGCTGCCGGAGCCTACGAGCGCCGCCTCGTCATTCACGGTGGCCTATTACACCTTTGGATCGCTCTTTTATTGCTTCAGCGTGAGTCCGGATTCCTTCATAGTCAATGTCAGATACTGATTTTTTATGTGGCATTAGGTCCTCTCACCACAAATGATCATCTTTCGTGTTACAACAGGCCGCTCATGGCTTAGGTTCCCACAAGCCACTGACGGAGAGGCTGTTTCGAACCCTATCAACTTTGCTCATCATCGTACAGCAGAGTCCTCATTTGTGGAATCTCCTACGAACCGTGGAGGATCTGAGAGGAAGCACCCAGGTGATTCGGACGAGGAAAAGGTCTAGGGATGTACATTCATAGGCTGACAGTATATTCTTATATCTTCTATGGCAATTAACGATTCAAAGGGAGAGTGAAGAATGCGAGGAAGTCTGAGCGCCATACAGTACTATGAATGCCTTCCGATTTCGTATACACAAGGCTGGCCAAGAGGAGGAGCTTCATCTCCCCATGGGCTTTAGACTTCAGGCGTTTTAATGCTGGGCTGGCTCTTGAGTTGTTCTGGTCGTTCTCTGAGTTGTGTTGGTTTCTCTCCGGCCTTTGGCTCCTTTACCATGACGCGTCATCAACGGGATCGTCTTCAGATTCTGAGTCATTCCTTGAACATCGAACATTGCTCCGACCGGGTCATGCTACTGCTTGAGCCGCCTCGGTCCTCGATATAAATGCTTCAGGTGGATTCGCCCATACGCCGACGTCTTTGATGTTCTGTGTTTATTCGAGTGCTGTCGTCGCCTTCGCGGTTGGACTCGGTCGGACCACAAAATGGATCTCACACTATTCATAAGAATCTGAGTCAAATTTTGCCGCCCGTTTCTCCCTCTGGGTTAAATCCAAACTGATCCAATGCCGCGGCGCCGGGCGTCGAGAGAACGTTGCTTTCATTCCCCCCACACCTGTGACTCACGGTGGACAGAGTCTCAATGAAACACAACATGGGTCGCCTCTATCGCTTCTCTAGCGAAGAGAAGATACTTCCGCTTGCCATGCGAGTCACAAACTTTCTGAAAGGATTCGGACACGGAAGAAAGAGAATGGCGCTGGAACGACTGACCCCGGTTGAGTTTTTTGTGATTTTGGAGGAAAGCAGTCTCTTTTTGTGGTCCAAAGCTCATCACGTAGTGGTAGATATTAAATTATGACCTTTATATTGCCCTTTCACCCTTGGCTACTCGGCCAAGCACATCAATACGAGATGCCTGACTTTCGGAGTCCGGGGATCATGAACGCGTTACCCTTCTCTACTACAGCTGTGTGTGTGTGTCCAAGTTCAAAGGTCGGAATGTGATTTGAGGCTAGCCCTCGACGGGGAAGCCAGTCTTCCTCTGCTCATTATCCTCAAACCAACTCTGCTGTCGTTGAATCCTGAGATTTAACAATTGTTATTTCCTCTCCGTACTTCGTTAGATATGGGGGATTTTACTGTAACGTTCCCAGAATCACCATAGCTTCGCTCCCGTGCCTTTCACCCTCGCGAATCTCAGAAGCGATCCAGACGTCTCCGTGCTTTGATGGGCGAATTTTATAGCGTTGGAAACGACATCTTCGTTGTTGCCTGTAGAGAACTTCAGCCACGATCTCCCGGTTGTAACGCAAAAAATGATCATATGAGGCGGCAATCCCTCTCTCAGAAAAGCGCAAGGCACTGCTGAGCGATGGGAAGCCATGCTGGATTGGTGACCTTCTCCATGCACTCTAACTACTACCTTTCCCAGTACAAGCTCAAGGTCCGTTCAGCAGACCTTTACAACAAGGAGATGATTGGTAATGTACGGTCGTCGATGAAAAGGATATACTTCGCGGCATTAATAGCCATCCAGGCTTGTACTTAATAAGTGGGAGGTTGAAACCAACAGGAAATGCTCCCCTGCGAGTCTTTTTCGCTCAAATTTCGTCACTACCTCAGTGTTTCAAGACTCAAACATCAATCGGCACTAACACGTCCACTGACAGGGAGCCACGAGCTCGCTATTGAAAGATCAAAATGGGCTCGATCCGGGACTGGTGGCAGAGTTGATGTGGATCTTGCTGTAGCTAGCTTGCTCTGCGGCGTAGAAGCCCAGGACACCGGCGTTCAGAATTAGACCCAGTTCGGTTTACGACTATGACTATGACTATGGCTATGGCTATGTGGCGTGCTCGCACTTACGCTCAAAACGAAAGTTCTCGACAGAAACTCTGAGATGGGATATCATGAGAGCGTCTAGCTCAGGCTTTCAACTGGGTGCTTGGTCTAGTCGTCAGAGGTTTATTGAAGATGACCTTGTCCTTCAGTGCAAAGATTAAAGCGTTTAATTACTGCCTTTCTCTCTGATCCTTTTGCACCCTTTTTCCTTTTAGTAATTCATGGGTCGGTATGATTAATAGAGGGTCTCTCTACCAGAAACTTTATTCATGAAACTCGTCGAGAAGAAATTGGTCGTCCGCAGCAAAAGAGGTTCATCGTAGTCTAAACAAGAGTTTACACAAGTTCAATGGGGTATGGGCGATCGAGGAGCGACAGGATCGATCTTTCTGCCCCCGCGGCGAACGCATAAATCGCACGTGCACGCATTCACATAGCTATGGTTTTACCTTAGTCTCTTAGTCTCAATCATTCTCTCATCTTTTCTGTCACGACGTCGGAAAAATAATACGTGGGCTATCTGGCCTAAGGCCGATGGTTCATTGCCCGCTACCTTCTCCCTAAGCTCTCTAACATCCCCAGCTCACTATTGGATTGAAGCATAGCTAACAGAAGCCGGGGGCGCGTAGGGTTTGGAGGTCAGTCTCTGCGCTGCGTTGCTGAATGACTGCGGAGAAGCTCAACTTTGATTTTGAGAGCCAATCATTCCCGTCAGATTCCCTTCCTTCATCACGAAGCTACTACAAAATTCAAAAGTCACGGCTCAAACCAGCTTTGTATTCAAGATGCCTAACTTCCACGCACAGCATTGACAGTATACTAGCCCCTACACTTGGGGGTGTGAACCTCCGACATTGTCCCACTGCTTTGTCACTGCAGCAATCTTACTGGCTTACGGCAGTAGAAGCACACATTGGCATGGGCATGAGCTTCTGGATGAACAATGAAGGTGAACAGAAGTCACAATGGAAGCACCATGTCCGGAGTCAGACTAACAAAATTCTCAGTTGGAGATGGGATGAGAACCGTGGACTTTAGTCGCTCTCGACACTTGCTCACACGCAATTGACAATAATGCTTTGGCTCACTGTATGTAAGTAATTAAAGGGCTACATTGGCGGTGGGAGACTCTTGTCAAATCTCCATTACACTGGAAGAATCATCCTCGGAACCCATTTTCCGCCACCGTATTGAAACTGGAGGTGACAATGCAATGTACCGTCACAATTCACTGGGTTCGTGCATATAAAGGTACAACAGCTGGTCAAATCCAGACCCATTCCACTAGGCAACTCATTTCACATTCTCTACAAGCAGCCCAAGAGCGGACTCAACTATGCGTTTGAACCAACCTCTCGCATTCCTGTTTCTCTCAATCCCTCACCTCTGCCGTGGATTTCCATCCTACCAATCTCTCGCAGGCCTCTCTGAACGCGACCAGGATGCTGCCATGGAGAAGCTATCTGGTAAAGCTGTTTACCCGCCGAGCCCTCCCGGCCCGATAGTTTTCAACGGAACGAAGCTCGTTCACGACGAAGATCATCCGTGGAAGCCTCTGAGGAAAGGAGACATTCGAGGACCCTGTCCAGGACTGAACACCCTCGCTTCCCATGGGGTGAGTATCCCAGACCTGGTTCCATGAATTTGGCACCTACATACATATGTCAGTACTTGCCTCGCGATGGAGTAGCGACTCCCGCTCAGATCATAACCGCAGTCCAGGAAGGTGTGTATGACTGAGCTGTAGCACGTATATTTATCTTACTCGAATCTGACTTTCTGCTCTGTTCTACTGCTCCTAGGATTCAACATGGTGCATGGTGCTGCCGTGACCGCGACCTATGCAGCGTTGTTAGTCGACGGGAACTTGCTTACGAACCTTCTCAGTATTGGAGGCAAGACAAAAAGGACCGGACCGGACCCTCCTGCACCCGCCATTGTCGGAGGTCTGAACACCCATGACGTGTTTGAAGGTGTGTTTCATAGCTATATCAATGATTTTGTGGGCTCAAAAACACAGGTGATGCATCCATGACCAGGGCGGACGCGTTCTTCGGAGACATCCCCAGCTTCAACCAAACTCTGTTTGATCAGGTATGTGTATCTTCCCACCGCTTCTCAAATCATTCACACTCAGCACACATACATCGACAGTTGGTAGAATTCAGCAACCGTTACGGGGATGGATACTACAACCTTACAGTTGCAGCCGAATACCGCTACCACCTCATCCAACAATCCATCGCTACCAACCCTAACTTCTCTTTCGTATCCCCCCGCTATTTCACGGCATACGGTGAATCTGCGTTCACACTCAACCTGTTTGTAGATGGAAGGGACAACACCACAGTGTTGGGAGGGAGAAGGCTCGATATGGACACTGCTCTCTCGTTCTTCAGGGATAGCAGGTTCCCACCCGACTTCCATCGTGCTTCCAGACCCACGGGAACCGATGGAGTCAGGGAGATTATGGCTGCTTACCCTTTCAAACCAGGTCGCAACCTTGACGGAAAAATCAACAATTATATCGAGGATCCGACCTCGCCTTCGGATTTTGGTGGATGTGGTCTGTACGAGAACCTTGTCGAGAAGGTTGTGGCCCTTTACCCAAATCCGAAAGGAGTTTTACGAAGGAACTTGATCATTAACTTGCGTTTTTTCTATGGAGTCTTTGCCAGCCGATGTGAAGAGGCCCTTCCTTATGGTAAATTGTAGTTCTCACTAAAATTTGTTGGGGATGATGATTCTGTGTGCATATAGTGTTGATCGCCACATGTCTTCATTAGTGAACGAATAGTTGAACCTGATTCCTTTCACTTAGAAGTTCGACTTGTCGGAGACTCTACGGGCGTCAATGAGCCCTCGCAATTCCACAGTTCTATTATTTTAACTTCATACTGCACACAAATATTACTGATCCGAATCGACTGGACACTCTAGAGGACACTCTTCTCCTCTAGTTTGAAATCATCACTACGTCGTTCGTCGGTGAGCTCTTCCGCTGTGAAGGATCTCTGCGACGATTCTTCTAGTCCCGAGTATGTCGTCCCAATCATTATCTCTGTCGTCTGTCTCCCACTAACAGTATGGGCAAAACCAATAGGTTTCGAAATTTCCATGTCTACGTTGGCGGCAGGGCCCAGTGCTCCGTTCCCTCCATTCTGCTGCATAGTTGGAGACTTGAGCCAAGATCGCCCGATCGTCACTCGGAATATGATCATGTGTGGTGACAGCGCCTGTTCACGAAGATTAAGTCAATAAAACAGCCAATATACTTTGGTGAGATGGCGGAGCAACTCACACAAAACGAATAAAACAGCCCATCAATGAAATGGTACCACACGAGATACGCCTCCGCCCGTGCCTGATTTCTCGGGACCGGAATTTGTTGGAAAATAGCAGCCGCTACACCAAACAGACTTAACGGGAACGCACTCTCAATCAAAATCGAGATGACTTTGGTGTACATCCTGTTCTCGCCAGCATTTCGATATTCGAGGACCACCTCTCGCGGGTCGTCCGCGCGAATCGACGGACAGAGTAATTTAGAGAGGGTACGGCGAGTACGGATGAGGTGGACCGTGATCAGAGTCGTGACGATGATGTTTGTCGCTACGGTGAGAAGTTGAGAGGCCGACGAGAGGGCATCGATGTTGATTTTCGGATTGGAGACAGTTGCTTGGATAAGGAATCCTACTGTTTAGTTGCATACTTGTGAGCGGTACAAATCCAGGGAATGAATGACTCTCAGAACATACCAAGTGATGTGACACACATAAGTGCTGGTACAATCGCCACCCATCGGCGGTGAAACCAGATGATATAACATCGGTAGACCTACTCAATCCTGTTAGCGACTGAAGTAGGGACCAAAGGTACAAGCAACTCACAAGCAAGACGTCTCCCAGGAAGATGACAAAACCCAGGCCTATACCGCTGACATACCTATCCCAGTTCCCGTTATACTCTGTCGCAACATCAAAGAACTCGGACCCAGACGTGGTTCTGAATAGAACTTGAAACATCCAAGCAATATCAAGTGCGCCCGTCAGCGCCGAAAGGATAGTGATGAGGAAGCTGAGCATAATGTACTTCCTCCGGCCTTGGCGAAGGTGTTTCGGAGTCTCCAGGAAGACAGAGAGACCATAGAGGGACATGAAGACGTGGATGCCTGTTGGCGGGCCATCATATTCAGACCCTGCATGCGGACAGCGAAGTAATTCAATACTTACCGACTTCGACCATGGTCATGCAAAAGTTGGCGTATAAGCTGCGAGCAGCTATTACGCCGCGCCTGTTTACGTCGTACTCGCTGCTATAGTCAGACATTCAAGTTGCAAGTAGCACAGGGAGGATTGGGTGATGAAGAAAGTTTTATTACGAAGACAGGCGGTCTTTTATAGACGAGGGAATCTGGACTCTGATCCGTAAAATTATATGCAAGTAAAGTCACAGCTCCCAGATTACTTTGAGGAACATGAGCGATGAAGAGGCTTACTATGAATAATTGCGGAGTGTGCACACCACATCAAAGAAATTTGATGATGAACTTATTAATGATCCAGGGGGAATGACCAGCGCTCGTCGACACAATTTTCACCCATCAAATGAGACCAGAGGCACCAGAGAGAAAATTTCCTGCGGTAGCTGCCTGTATCGAACGAAGATGAGCGTTCATTCCATATCATCCAATCATGTGAAGAAGGCAGGCTGGACAGTGTGCCTTATCATGTCAAGTCTTACCAGAATTAGCTTGGGTGAATTCGTAGACGCCGTCGCGGTGAAATCTAAGCCCAGAAAGGTTTGATAACCTTCATCAAGTGTGGAGGTCAAATGCGAGCCCGATCACCTCGCATCGCACTTCCAAACAAAAGTGCATTGCCAACCCGATGCCAGAACTCACTTCAACTGATTCATAGCCCCTGAGTAGCATTAGGCAAAGTGTGATCAGCATGTGCCATGTGGTACATTTCGAAACCATCTCTGGAGGACTATGGGCCCAGAGCCAGGGAAGAGTATGTCTGGGGGCAACTGAACCGATTCCTGAGCGCTGAGCCTGAATACTCATGTACATGCCGCTACGTGCTACATTTCCCCTGCGGCTCCAGCTTTTCCGAAGGCTTGATAGGCGTACCTAGGTCTGGTCTCAAACAATGTACTCACGTCAGGTATGATCTGCGACACCAAGTACGGCGGCCCGAGTCAATAGCAGTGCGGATCATTTCCTCTGCACGCTCACCTCGGATCATATTAACCGAAAACCGATAACAGGCTGAGGTGAGAATTCAATTGAATACGATGAGTAGAGATGAGCGAGTGAATAGGTGAATGAATGAATAGGGATGGAGCAGGATGGATGGATAGTTTGGTCAAGGGATCGTACCGGTACCATTTAGAATACGCACGTAACAATTCGAAGCTTCTACAGAGTAACATGGGCCTGTGTTATCTGAGGTCAACTGCTATCCTACAAACATCATCCCGAGGCTCCAGGTCATTCGTCGAATCTTCAACGTGTTTGATGGGGCGAAGACAAGGAGTCGACCTTGTTCCCTTAGGAGTTGCGTCTGCAATTTAAAGCTGGTCAGTGTTCGATGGAAATGATAAGTGGAGGGGAGCACTTGGCTCAGTTGAGGGGAAAGGGGTGGGTGACTAGCGGAGGCAATAATCCAGTTGTGTGATATGAATTGGTGTTGAATTCGAATGCATGAATAAAAGCGTAAATACATACACACATTTGAGGACGAGCGCGAAGGCGAAGAATATAGGGAAACTAAGAGAAACAGCGAATATTAATTGAGTTCATCAATAGAAGGAGGACAAGAACGAAGACGCACCAATAAACACTTCACGATGGACCTGCTTCCGACTTAGCGAGTCACACGCCCGCACCGCAGACCGACGAATGTGATCTTTGATAAGACGCGTTCCACATTCATTGACAGGACTATCAGCCTACGGTAACAGCGTACTGCAGAGTGCCTTCTATTTAGTTTTTACGCACTATCGTATTCGAGGTCCTCGTAAGCTGGCTGTAATAAGACCAAGAGGGGCGTCAGCTCCAAGACATCATCACATCAACGTTTTGGCTGGCTGTATCTCTCCGAGCAACTGCCAATCCAGCCATCGCACTCCGTGCTCCTCGGAGACGAAAACGCTAAACGACTTACGAGATTGGTAGGCCCCAAAGTGAAAAATCGATCCAAGTTATTTATATCAAAAGTGCAAGTTATATATAGGTGAGGGCTACATTGAGAACCGACCAAAAAACGGTCTATACCTCCCCTACCTTCCAACACAACGTGCGAGCGCAATTCGAAGTGTTGTTCCATTACTTGAAGATATGAATTGAATATAGTCTGCGCACCTGAAACCAGCCATATCTAGTCCCCTCCTTGCGAAGCTCCTTACCAGGCTCACGTAATATGATATCCATAGCAGTCAATTTCCCGAAAGCGCAGTGCAACAGTTGGGTCGGCAAGTCCACCAGAAATCTTCCTCCTCCTGGTCTCTGTAAAGGGCATAAATGTACACTTTGATATCGTCTGCCATAACATCAACTTGAAGGACGTTGAGCCGAGGGGACGGATACAAGTGAGTGCAACCCGATTCATCGAATCGAGTTATGAGACGGTTGAGGACATCGTCCTCAAGTTTGTGCCATCCTCACTGCCACGCCCTGTAAGGTTCAAAGTGAAAATTTTCGAGAGGTGACAAAAGGCAGAATACCATACCTGATTAGGTGAGTGGAGTGCACGCAATTACGACATCGAGGAGCATCGATCCGATCCAATCGAAGAGCTTGCAAAGCCCACTTTGCTCGAGGACGCGCGCAGCCCACTCTCACCGCCTCCGGGTCCCCATTGCTTTATCCAGTGAGCTTGAGGAGAGGTAGTAGGTTGAGGAGCGAAGCAAACTAAGCAAGGAAATGCTACTATGCTTGATCGAGGGACGAGCCCCGAAAAAAGGCTGATGGAATGATTTCGAGAGGTGCCGGATTCGGAGTGTGCCTGAAGGATGCGGTAAGATTCCGCGAGCTTCGGGCTTGCTTCGAAGAGTTGGAATACCTGCAAGGCGTCGAGTACATGGGGGGACGCGTCAGATTACTCCAATGGACGGGCATGTCCATCATTTGATTGCTCAGCGGGTGAAATGAGAGGCACATCAAAGCTCCGCCGTGAACATGGCCCCAGTTGAGGAACAGGATGTCGAATCTCAAAATCCATCGTTTAAACGTCCCCTCGTCGAGTTCAATAGTCCTAGAGACATATTGTTGGGCCCGGTGATGTAATAGTGCGTATGCAAAGCAACCGAAAAGCAGGGCGGGAAGAACAAGCAAACTGAAAGAAACTGACCGAAGATTCCAGAGGCCAAAGAAGCGGCGAGATCTCAAGGAGGTCCACAACTCAGAATAAGAACGGCCTCAGAAGTTGCCAGAAGACAATAATGACCACATAAGTTGGCAAAGACCCCGCTGAAGTGAAACCAAGAACCGAGACGACGAAAATTTCCAAGTTATCGCTGTCGCAGGAGGCGGGAGAGGGAGAGGAGGGACATCGCAATAAACTGAGGTGTGACTGGCAAGTTCGACCACCTAGATATCCTAGGCTGGAAAGAGGCATCACCGTGTTGGGGAAAGATTGGCGCTTGCAGGAACGCGCCCTCCTCCTACCCTTTGATCTTTACCGGTGCCGCCCCTTTCCCCTTTTTCCCCCCCTTTTCCTTCAGCCTATCCTTTAGTTTAGTCTTGGCGCTCCAATCTTCTCAACTGGCGTGCCATCGGCGGCGGTGTGCGCAATCATCCTACGCTCAACTCGTACATGTTCGACCTCTTCGCTTCCGATCATCGTCGTGATCACCTGTACGCACGACGTATAGGTCAAGTCCACGAGCAAGCGACCATGATTTCCTGGATGCTGGATAGGTATCCCCTTGACGATAGACCAAATTTTGTCGAGCTCTATACTTGCTAACGGGACGGATCTCTTCGACCGTTCGGACGCCGACAACAGGCTCCAACGTTGCGCTGGCAGATCTGCCTCGTGGTCTCAACATCAGTGTTATCATCGACGAGGCCATCTAGAAACGCGCCTTGGATGATTTGCGAGTTGAGAAGGAAATCAACCATTGACGTCATCAATGCAAAGCAAACCATCAATGCTTGGTCAAAGCCACGACGTCAAACAATCCCCAGCAGCGCCAACGTGGCAGCCGACCTTCGCACTCTTGATTCAGTTCATTCGTTGGCAACGGAAAACTCTCCCTTTGAATCTCCATTTCGGTCCCGTACCGGCCTTGAATTCACCCATTTACAATTTTTGTCAAGCCTTGCCGGCGGGACCTGCCAAGTCGTCCTGAGCATCGGCAGAAACCGATCCGTGTACCGGAACCGTTCCCGACGGTTCCTTGAAAGTAGGTCAACCAGTCTCCAACAAAGCCCTCTTCTAGAGGAATTGACACAGGGCGACCTTTCTAAATAGGATCAGACGATAGAGAATAGGAACACACATGTCCCAAGCCTAGACGGAGGGAAGTTCAAACTGCCTGGTCGAGAATTTTGAGGTCGTAATGGCCCCGAGGCGATTGATCGACCACGATATTGGTAGCGAGCGATGGGGATGGGTGCTTTGCCAATCACTTAACAGAATGCCCACGTCGCCCAGACTATCTTCGTCCACAAATTTTCGCTGTCGTCATCCTACGGAGGCCTGTTCCGTCCTTTCCTTTCGAGAAGATATACCATTAGGGGCTATGTTATACGTCTGTCGAACGGGCCCCTTTCAGTTTTCTTGTGCGGGCGGCCGTTGCGGGCGGTGGTCGCGACGCGAAATCTTCAGCGTTCGGGAAAACGACCGGGATATAACTTGTATCGGCCTTGAGATAGTCCTCTCCCTCCAAAGTCCCTTCCCCTCATTCCACGACGACCTCCTTAGTCCTTCACCATGGTCGCCGCTACTCTCGACAATACCCTTGGTGCGATTCAGATCGGAGCGATGGTGGCGATGTTTCTGTTCGGTATCCTGACTATGCAGTTCGATACCTACTTCCAGCTCTTTGCAGACGATCACCTGGGCCCTAAGATAATGGTGAGTTGACTATGTTGGTGATTGTATTGATGTGGGCTAACGAATGACTTCCAGGTTGTCATCGTATGGTACGTGTCGCTGTACACGGTTCCCCTCCATTCGGGCCTCTCATCATCTATATTCAGGGTGCTCGAATGCGCAAATACCATCTGCTCGGCGGCTGAGGCTTACCGGGGAACGATAACATACTATGGGAGCATTGCAGGATATCAGAGGTTTCCGTTGATGGGTGTAGCGACTGTGCTGGGAGCCGTCATCACCGTCATAGTCCAGGTGAGTGTTTCCGATTCTCGAACTCTAGAACATCAATTCATCTTGGCCGGTGTAGTGTTTCTTTGCCTTGCGGGTTTGGAAAGCTCTTACCAACCCACTTCGTTACATTGGCGCCGCATGCGGCGTCGCTGCCTTCGTCAAGGCGGTCGCTGGTATCTTCCTTGGGACAAGGTTAATGGTCGCAAAGACCTTGGTGGAGTATCGTGTCCGTTATGGATGGGTGATCCGGACTCTGCTGGGTTTGGGTGTGGCTATCGACGTCGTTATTGCAGTCTCGATGATGTATTTCCTTCTCACGAAGCGCAAGTCAGGCTTCGCGTCGTACGTTTTCTATGCTTCTCTGGATTTGCACGGCTCTGACTATGTTCATAGTACCACTCGGCTCGTTGATCGACTGTTGGCATACACTGTCCGTACTGGCCTTCTTACGAGCGTGACCGCCATCATTGTGCTTGTTACGGTGCGTATCATCCTCCAGTCGCGGGTTGGAATTGTTTTTCTGAACCTCTTCCCCGTAGTTCGTGGTGATGCCTAACGCTTACATTTGGGGCGGATTCTACGTTTTCCTTTCAAAGTGTAAGAGTTTCATCTTCCTCATTGTCTCAGCAGCTGGTGACAATCCTTCTCCTAGTATACTCTAACTCTCTCTTCTCGGCGTGAGTCAAGTTCTTTTCGAGTCCTGTGGCATGTAAGCTAATTCAGTCGATAGGCTGAACGAGCGTCGGCGTCTCAGAATCATTGTTTCCGAGGGCTCTAGTCAAGAAATGGATTCTAAGGCGGCTCGGAAGATCACGACAGGAGGACGAGTTGGCGTGCGTACCCTATCTTATTGGACCTCCCCCTCCTCCTGATAGAAATCTTTCTCTATTCTAATATCCTAGGCTTATTCTACCCCTGCGATTGCGATTCAGATGAAGACGACCGCAGTGACAGCCGAAGTGCGTATCTTACCTCCATTCTGACACTGACATTCGATGCGTGCTTACCGGTTCCTCAGGACGTCGACCATGAGAAAGACACGCCGTTGTACTCGCATTCGCGGTCTGACGAGCATCTCAAACAAACCAGTTCTCATTTGAATATGGGACCCTGAGAAGGTCATGGAATCGTAGCCTAGTCGGGATCATGCTTTCGTTAGTGAAGTTGGATTATAGCTAGTAATCTAAGGAATATCTGACTGGCCTTTCCTCCATAACCCGAGTGACGATCAGCGGTCCCTGATAACCTTCTTACCCAAAGATGGCCATTTGAACGGGTGGCATGATACCAATCTCATCCTTCTGTCCGTCCAGAGGCCACATCAATCAAACGTTCAAGCATCAGCGAGCGACGAAGGACTTATCAACTATCCAAGGGAAGCGTTTGGTACGGTTGTCGGAGTACCTTGGTCTTCGATGCTTCCCTGAAGCTCTATCGAGAACTTGGGTATCACAGATCGCCTTTCCCTCCCTGTAAATATACGTATTGTGGTGGGTGAATCAGAGGAAAACCTTTGGAAAGATGGGGCTAGGAGATAGAAAGGTGATTCTGGTAATAACTCGTTCAAGTCGTTGCGTCGTGTGGTTTTCCAGAGCAGACGTCGGGCTTCATGCGGCGCTTTGCTCACATCTTTATTCAAATGAATGACTTTACGACATCACCTTATCGTTACAATTGAGCTAACTCCAAGTGTGGGGACGAAGATCCAGAGGATCTCTCGGTAGGTTAACAGTAGACAGGGTTCTCTGTCTCTTGAACCTGGCAGGCTCTGGGATGGCCACTTCGTGCGGGAGAAACCATAGCTTCTTATCACAGCCCGCTTCCCTCGACAAGTGAGCCGCCTAGTCGTTTTTCGGGGTCTCCGCCTTGGCCCCGTCTAATGAATCTCGTGAGTCGCGTTCAGAATGCTCGTTTGAAAAGCTAGTATAAGCCTACGCGGGAGGAGAACTCAAAGCTACGAATCTTGTTTTGAGATTGATTAATCATGAAGCTGGGACTCCGAGAGAAGGAGGATTATGCGATGATCGATCGAAGAGCTTGCCTCAGACATAAAAGAGACAAGCTTTTCAGGTTCCAGCTCCCCAGACCCACCAGTCACAACTAAACATCGCATTACTATGCGCCTCTTGAACGTCTTCTCTACCCTCTGTGCCATATTCATCGCAATGTCACCCTTGATACAAGGCGGTGCAGCTGTCCCTGACCTTGGGTCTCGCGCTGAGCGTAAGTGAAGGATCGCGATGAACTTACCCCACGCTAACGCAACTATTTCCTAACAGCCACGACTACTTTTACTCCTACCTGGATGATTGAAGAGGATAGAGATATGTAGAACTGCTCGCCAAGTATCGACCTACGACAGAGGACAGAGAAACAAGCTCCATCGCTCTCCCCCTCGTTACGGTCCACTGTTCCTCATCAAGAAACCCTTTCACGTTGCACAGGCTTTCCAATAACGACTCCCCTTACTGTGTAGTCACGTTTTGACAACCCAGTGTATATTAATCATTCGCAGAGACTGGCAGTGGTCTCACCCCCGGAATTGACGAGTATTTGTTAGTTTTCCTTGAGCACAGCTTGTTGGATGTCGGTGGAAGCAATATGAATTCTCGTTTTGATCATCTCTCAACTTACTTTTAGTAATTAAGAGGCCTTCAGACGCCCAAAGTCAGAGTGTCAGAATGGACGTGAGATACGCATCTTGGCTGTCACTGTGGCCGGCTTTGTCTCAATCGCGATCACAGGGGCAGGATGAGCGAGAATTAACGAAGAAAAGGACATAGGCGCGTGCTTAGCAGCTCTCCTGTCTTACTCGAATTCGTGGTCGGTGTGTCAAATTATACTACGGGATACTGAAAAGGCTATGGAATCATAAATTAGTCGGGATCATAAGAATTGACCATGCTTCTCTCAGCTTCTCCATCGTTGGACCGACGCGACGATCAGCATTCCCGGCAGTAGCCTGAGAGTTGATAGCCCGCACGACAGCCCGTCTCAACGAGCGTTTCAATTTCACTTTCTCCACAATTCCCTTGAATCGAAAGCACCAATCAAACTCTCTTTGAAGGACCGGCTTACACGAACAACTTAACGATCATCCTAGTGAATTGTCTGATCAGATCTCGGACTCCCGAATACCTTCTCTCCCAATCAGTCGATCACAACCATCACAAACTGAGCTGTTTTTTGCTGATAAATGTATCCGTTGTGTGGATGGTAATAATATCAACAGCCTTTAAGTCAGGAGATGCCAAGATAAAGACAGCGTTGTTAAAGTTAGATATATTTTGAATTGGGAGGTCTTTCAAAGAGCAGACGCTTCGACCACACCTCGAGAACGAGTGACCCCTACTCATCCACCATTCCCGGTGACAGAGGCAAAGGCCAAAAATTTCTCGGTAGGTTAGTCCTAGAAGCAGTTTCTTTGGGGTGACCATGTCCTGCAGGAGAACTTGAAATCATCTCTTCTTTTCACAGACCACTTCAGTAGTCTACTCAGTCTCAAAGTCTCCACCTTCCCCGCAAATCGAGAAGCTTGTTTTGACACAACCTTCAACCAAACCTGGACTCTTCGGACGCGTCTTGGTTGACTGAAGATCGGGGCAGGAGACTTCCAGCGGTCTGACCTTCAAGAGCACGAGGGACCTGTACCATAGTGCTGAGTCGGCGCGGTAAATACAGCTATCCTCTGACTCTGCGTTTGTCGTTAACTTTCAGGATTGATGCCATTCTGCTGTATAGCATACATGGTCAGCGCTGACTCCTGAATGAGGATGTTCGTATCCCGCAACGTCTGCACACGATACTCTCGATAACCAATTAAGCTTGGTGTCTGGCAATGTTCGATCTTACGTAGAAAGAAGCGTGCGTACTATCCTGCGCACAGCATTTATCGTAGGTAATGGGGAAATCCGAGTCGGCTTGTTTGAACGTGGTCCTTTGAGTGTAGCACACAACGACACCAACAAGCCGCTCCCCCCGTCGAGGCTGTCTGCCACGGATAGGTTATCGAGTTAGCAATATTCGCTCATTCCTTCCGCATGTAAGTCTCGGTCACTAACGATGAAAAAACCTAGCGGACTACGCTCCTTTAAATTCAACCCGGGCTGGAAGGGAGATGAGTCTGGTGGCCTTGGCTCGTATCTATTGTCTATCAGGTAGAAGGCGCACTTGGTGCAGAGCGTGAATGAGATATAAATGCCCAATAAAAATGGCGTGGAATATTGCGACTGCTAACACATGACTTTTCCGAGTGGGACGATGAGCCATTACTATGATATGACTTACGATATGATTTACGATATGACTAATTGCTTTATATAATGAAGATTGGATGGACACAGAAGAAAAGCTCCGCCTTTAATCCGCCCTCTCAGGATCGAATGACTGTGGCTTGGTATACCTAGGCGCCAAAAAGTGCCAGTAAAACAACCCACCGGCGTAGTACTCCAGATTTTGGATATATATCCGCATACCGGTGCTCAACCCCGTCCTGCCGTTCAAGTCCTCGCTCATCTCGAGGACCTTGCCCTCCTGTCTTACGAGGACACCACGTATCATGTCGACAGCGGCTTCTTCGGGGAGGTTGTACCTGTTCATGACCAAATGGATCGAGTTCACAACACGATCGGTGGGCTGAGTGCGCTCACGCTTCCAGGACATGTAGTCGTTCATTAAACCGAGCCAGACGCCGATGCAGTCGGTGTATGGTTCGATGAACGCCAATTCGGCTTCGCTGAGACGGATTCCCATCGTCCAGCGGATGAACGACGTCGTGATTCTATGAGATCAAACAACAAGTCGGTGTCAAAAGGGCTGTATGGCGGAAATGAAGGTAACGCACTTATTT
This sequence comes from Candolleomyces aberdarensis, assembly GCA_004126415.1. Lineage (NCBI taxonomy): Eukaryota > Fungi > Basidiomycota > Agaricomycetes > Agaricales > Psathyrellaceae > Candolleomyces > Candolleomyces aberdarensis. The sequence goes on from SDEE01000271.1 coordinate 41,864, forward strand.
CCAACGTGAACCTTGCGGATGTTCAGGTACTCCTCCAAGCTCTCGAAGTCTTTTAACTTGGTATCGATGTGCAACCACTCCTCTGTGGCATCTCGGATCTCGAGCCAGCCGACGGCGTCAATGGCCTTCATCCTATCACGAATGTCACGGAACCTCCTGATCCGCAGGCCAAATCCGTTGTCGGCGACGGGCTCGTCGTCGTACTCTTCGTACATCGCACGGCAGAGACGCTCAGACTCAGCGACGGCATTTTCGAGAGGCTCTTCCTCAGCGACGTCTATTCAGGCCGGAAATTGATGTTTTCAGTGATGCTACCGATTGAGTGGGAACGAGTGATGCCTACCGTCGTGAGCCCAGGTCAACTCGATGAAGTCGATCAAGAGTTTCATCTTGTCTAATTCGGCTTCACACCAAGAAAGAGAGTAGATGTTCATGTCAGGACCGAAAGCGTATTTGTAGAGAGAGTGCTTGTGAGCCTTAGAGTCCTATACACCAAGAATGTTAGCGAGCCGCACGCCTTGGACTTTCTAGAAATGTGAACGCACCTCCTTCTTGGTAGCATCAATCAACTCAAGTGTGAAGCGGTGGATCTCTTCCTTGTCCTTGTGAATACGAACTGGGAAACGGGTGAAGCAGTAGGGGAGATGAGAGGTGTCAATGGGAACGCTGTTGCAAGCCATTCTTTATCTGAAAGATGAGAGGGAGGTTGGGAGGTGTGAAGGCGATTGGATGAGTGTAGATCTGTGACTGGCTGTAGGGCGAATGATGGAACGAGCTGGGTGTGGAGGATCTGCTTTTATGTCAACGACGGCACACTCTGTCGGACGCTTACAGTCGTTTGCACCCTTTCTTTCTTCGCGAGGTAGCCTCCGGTGACATGAATACCCGGTCATCAACAGGTCAAGATTTCGTCAAAGTAAGATGTCAAAGCTCTAGCGGACATTAGGATCAACGATCGCAGCCTAAAGTCAGTGTTCGCGACCGAAAATTAGTTTTCGCAGCCTATCAGTGCTCGTAACCCGATAAGCCATCCACATTTTCGCCTCCCATACCTTCTACTCAGAGCACCAATCATATTGAAGGACCCGTCTCCAACGACTGAACGATCACCCGAGTGAATCGTTTAACCAGATCTCGGCCTCCTTCTCTACCAATCTGTCTATCTCAACTATCACGGGTTGGTTCTCCTGATAAATGTATTCACTGTGTTTCGAACTCAACGGGAGAACTGATGGTGATGACCTTGACAGAGTTGAGGTCAGGAGATGCGAAGATAAGGATAAAGACTGATTGAATTTAGATGGATTTTCAGTCAGAAGGAGTCCCAGGTCAGACGCTCCGATCACACCCCTAAAATGAATAGCCTTGCGAGATATTGTGTACCATATGTGCCCTGCCTATCCACCAAATCTTGTGATAGAAACGAAGGCCAAAGTATTTCTCGGTAGGATAGAAGAAATGGGCTCTGTGTCTTCTGAACCCCGCAGCTTCTTCCAATTTCCACTCCCAACGGGGGAAATTAGGGCTTCTTGTCACAGCCCACCTCGCGACACAATAGAGTTGCTGAGTTTCTCTAAATCTCCGCCTTCTCTGCATATCGAGAACCTCCCTTGAAAACAAGGATTCTGGGCTCTAGAGACTAATCGAAGCTTTCTCCGTGGGAGGGAATTATCCTTCCTTTGACTCCGACCATTGGCTGTGGTGAAGCTCGGGAGAGGATCTTGTGACGATAGGAGACTTTGTTTCGAGCGTATAAAGGGACAGACCCCCCAAGGGTTTTTTTCAAGTCGCCACCAAGCACCACACCACACTCAGCTTCATAAAGCACTAGCAAATATTGCTGTTATTATGCGCCTCTTGAACGTCCTCTCTACCCTCTCCGCCCTCTTCCTCACAGTGTCATACCTCATACACGGAATAGCGGCTGTCCCAATCTCTGACTCTCAAGTTTCTCGTGAGGCTAGTAAGTAAAGGCTGACAATCGTAATCAACTTGAGCCCATGCTGACGCCTCACTGCCGACTCACAGCCGAGAAGGACATTAAACATAGTCTCATTTGGGAAGAGGAACCGCAGTGAGAGCAGCGTTGGCAGACTCGGAGGCAACGGCTGAGCATTATATGCGGTATGTGCGTGTTAGCCAGGAGGAGATTCAAGGACACATATATAATCGACGACTATTTGTATCATGATTATGCCCCTGAGGTCTTTTGTACCAATGCGAAAGAGCAGACTATGCATACCTCCTGATTCGGCTGAGCCATTTCAACCGTTCTATCTCCGCTCTTCATCCTTATGAGCAATACATTGACAGAGGGAAGTCACGAAGTCTAAGGATAGAAGACTTGCCGTCCAGACTCATCCCCGCAGAGGACCACTTTGGTGTATGAGATGAGATAAGATCGTTAGCCCGTCTCCCGTTTAGGTCTGAAGTAGTAGAAATAAGAATGTCAGTAGTACTGTCTTGCCGCTCCCAGCGGACGTAGAGCTTCAGCCGAATGCAAACTCTGCACTCTTCGGTGCTTCCGACTTCTAATATCTCCTTCGCAAGTTCGCGAGCCGAGTTCCCAACTATCGGCGTGATTACGGAGGTTACCCATCAGTATGTCGAGGGTTGGGAGAACAATCGAAGTTCGCTAGGTTCAATACACAAATAAGAGTGGAATCAAGATCTGAAGTGATCTCCCGCAACAGATGTATCGTCAAAGCCCACGAGCCTCGAGGTAAGCGCCGTAAAACAAGTACAGATTACATGGTCAGTCATTGCGGTGAGTCGAGGCCAAGTATTCATCGTCCATCAGATACGGGAGGACGAATGTTCAATGAATTATCTCTTCCTAGGCAATAGTGCCCGTATGACAAGTGTAAGGCTAGACGTTGAATGATGCTCGTGCTCGATTCCTCGAGCATCAGTCTGTCAAATTTTAACCAGCCCATTAGTCAGTCATCCAAACCGGCGTTCAATGTCGACCCGTTGACTGCTGTTCACTATTTTTTGGAACATGACACGCTCGCTGCAGCATTTTCTAAATTTGTTTATGACATATTTCCCTTGTTCCCACTCTGAGTAGAATTATCATTGATAGTCCTAGCATAATGTTTTACGGGCAACTACTACACTGGTAAACAATTGGGTTTACTGTTGCACTCCGATGGTCAAGAAAGAAGAATCACGCCAGAACTGAGAGGCTGACAGATGCGGCGTCGTCGACCCAGCAATCAAATCTGGCGTTCCACGACTCAGAGTCGGCTGAGGAGGTGTGGAAACCAGCCGTTCCTTATTGGGGCCTTGTGCCGTTACTAGCATCTAGCATGTCCGTTGAAATTTTTCATTGCATCCCCCGATATGCCATATATAAGAGCCGATCTGCTCTCGCTCTCCCGTTGATCATCGTCACGCATAGTGCGGCCGGTCTGTTCACTGGACAACGGCTCCAGCTTGGAATTCGGAACATGCAAAGCGCTGGGCATCTCCACAAATCTCCTTAGTTATCATGTGCGTCTTCTTCGTCTCCACATTCGCCCAAGATAGAGCTTAACGTAGCCTTCACGTCGGAACTCGACATTGCAACGCAAAATTTGTACATCGTCACATTAATTGCCTCATTAGGATGAATTATGAGTTTGGAATGCCTAGCTGAACTAGCTGAAGCAAGGAATTCTTCGAGAAGCCGGCTATGGTCCAGAGTACCTTCCAATTTGAACAAGTCCCAGGTTTGGACGACCTCAGTTCTCCGAGTTGGACTCGGACTTGCAGACGCTATCTATGGCAGGTTGAAGAGCATTAAAATGCCTGAGGGAAGAAAGCGCTTTGAGACAAGGATGACGGTCGATCATACTTCGGCAGTCAATGCTCTAGGGCTCTGGCGTATCGGGAACTCCCCGACGCTTGAGTATAGTTGCAGCTTCCTTGAGAACAATGAGCCAATCTGCATGATTGCGGGTCATGCGGGTGGAGGGCGTTACCTCGATGGTGACGATTTGCTTCGAGGTACCGGCCATAGTGAGTGTGGTAATGGGCCTAACAGAGCCGGAGGAGAGTCCCCACAAGCAATATAGCTTCATAGATTCGCTAGCGCTGCGCGAGGAGATTGGATAGGAAGAAGATTTGAAATTGGTACTTCACGAAGGTGCACATCATTTCGATCGCACTGAAATTGGCTCGTAGCTCAAGCCGGTCACAGCTGCCGAGCGCTTCACACAACCTATGGGCGCGTTCATTACAGTCGTGCTCAGCCATTGGCCGTTGAAACGAAACGAACGAACACGCACTCCACCCTGGTCTCAAGTAGCCAGTGCTGCGGACAAGTCATGGGCGCTCTCAGTAATACAACTGCGAGAAGCCGTTCGCCGGTTAGAAGAAATGAACGAGCACGCACCCACATTCACCAACACAATTGCAATGAGCCATTGGCCCTTCCGAAGAGATGAACGAACGCATCAATCGCATTGTTCTGATCACCGTGCACTGCACCATTCCTTTCATTACGGCTCAGCTGCCCTGTGGTTGTTAGTCACAGAATGAGGTCAATTAGGGATGGGAAACCAATGACAATCGATGCCGGGTAGGTCCACGTTCGCGATAACGAGGTTGATTCGGTACTGGGGCCTATAGGCAAGGTTGGACTGGCGAGAAGCCGGATGGGGACGAAGACTTGTATGAACATTTGGGATATGGCCGGAAAGGGGATTGCATGGTGGGACCAGTCTAGACCTTTCAAAGAAGATGTATGATTAGAAGCGTAGCAAGTATAAACACGCGCGGATGCAAGCCTAAAAAAGAGGGAAGAAAAGAACCTGTGGGGGAAGGACGGCACCGAATATGTGATCAGCTCATCGGCCAAAAGGTAGACGAAAGGAGGGTGACGCACAAGTTCGACCGTCCTGAAGGTGAACAATACATCCCCTCGCGTCCCACTAAATCTTCCGTTTATGACGTCTGCTCCCTTTGAATCTCGTCCCAATTCCCAAGATTGAAATACGTTGGAAGGTCTTTCGGCCAGGCTTCCTTATGCATCGTCATCGAATGCGCCGAACATTTCGAGCAAACATGTCTCCAGCCAACCAATCAGCGTATTCATCCAGAGGATGGGGACTCGCCCTAATCCACTCCGCGTCTCTCCACGCCAGACAAAACTTACCGCTCGTAGTGCCGTCAACGATGCTCTGATCGGGGCAGACGTCGAATATCAATCTCCTTATACTTTCCAGCCCAACCCTCCCCGCAAATACTAGCTCTTCCGCCGTCTTGCTCGCACAATTCCCATTATACTGCGGCCAGAGCATAAACGTGAACAAAAACGAATAGAAGTGCTTCATCAACGATTGGCACAGCTTCTCCTTCCCCACCGAACATAGCGCTTTATTCTCTTATGCCAAGGCACTATTTTTGGGGACGTCTTCGACACTTGTGTGCGTGCAGAGATAGTATGCCCAGGGGAGGACGGAGGGGACGTTGGTGCTCCTGCGAGGTGATGCAACAATGTCTTTCGTGTAGTACCGGAATTGAGACTTGAGTAGGGCAATGCAGCGGTCTAGAGTGTAAGGGAATTCAGCTTAGAGCAGACGAATAAATTTCTTGCGGAGTTGGTCCATGTTGCATTTGGCGGATATGCGAAGAATGGCGGGGAGAGCGCTGAGGGAGTTGTTGAGTGAGCATTCGGAGTCAGGGGCGTCAAATTGGCCGTACCAAGCGGATGAGATGAGATGAAGATGAGGGAAGGTACAAGGCACACAAAGGATCGCATATCGCGCCTAAAGTATCCGTAAAATCCTCCACATCGTCCTGCAAGACACTCATCCACTTTCTCTGATTCCTCGAGGTGTGGCATCTCACCCATGTCACCCAAGACGATGGACGAGTGGACCTTGAACAAGACGCTCTCTACGCGTAGGACTATCGATCCATCGCTGAGGGAGAACGCGGTACGGTGGTGCCTTGGTTTCAGGTAGCGTCGTCAAGGTGTCCCGGTGTCCGGTGAAAGGCCGATGGGCCCTGGAATGAGAGACGTCATCGAAGCTTTTTGAGATTTGGAGGTTCATCCTTTATGAAATGGTCGGCGAAAGAGGACCAGCAGGGGCTACAAAGGTGGTGATGAAGAGACATGTTGCGACCAAGTCAGCTCGCTGGAACAAGACAGCCAATTGAATCCAGCAGCGGCACTAAGTCACTTACTCTCACGGCCCTCGGCGTTTCAGCTCTCGCCTGGTCAGAGATGAACGAGAGCCAACGCCACGATTTCCTGACCATCCACGCCCGGACTCTCTCAGCAGCTTTAATAGAGTGTTTTTGGAAGCTTTTCCTTCTTTGGATCTTTGCGATGGGAAGAATGAGAGTGCTTGACAAAGTGATACCCCGCCCGCTCAGAATCTTAAGACTGAATGCGATGTGTTTCGTGAGCGTTTCAACAACTGCTCAACGATGGAGTCGTGAGAGATAAGAATTGGCATAAATTAACTCCATCTTATGCACCTAGAGAGACGAGTGAGGTCAGATACAAGATATTGCTGCGAGGATTAGGCATACATTCATAGTCACCAACGTCGCAGACCAGAACGCTACTAGAATAGGCATGTAGCCAATGTTGCATTGAGAGATAGCCCCGCCTTGACCTGACGGCAATGGACGCGGACACAGTAGCATAGATAGACACATTGTAAGACGGGTGCAAAGGCAAGGAACCTAAGGAGACCGAGCGAAACAGCGAATATTGAATTATTTCGACGCACCAGCACGCAGCCAAGAGTTTTTACTATAGCCAAAAAACATAGAAGAGAGGGGAAAGGTGCATTAAACATGCAGAATCGGACTCAGGGATCCTTGATATCGAGACTTCCACGTCTCTGAGGACTTGACACACGTCAAGCCAGAAGCGATATGCAGCGGAGATTGACATGTCCAGAGACGTGTCATTTGCTCAAATTTCCTCGGCTCAAGAAACGGAGGCTCGGTAGAAGGGCCTGGACAAGACTGCAGAGGTGATCGGGCGAGAAAAGGAGTTGCGGGGAGCATCTTCAAATGTCACAGATCGCCCTTCCCTCCCTGTAAATGTATGTATTGTGCTTCCCATTCAACGGGAGAATCGAATCATAATCTTGAAAGATGAGACCCGGAGATGCCAAGATGACGGTTATAACTCGTTCTTCAAGTATGTAGACGTTGAGTCGTAATAAGATCTCTCAGAACAGACGTTGGACCGCATGTGGCGCTTTGACACCTCTGTTCGAATGAATGACTTTTCGACATCGCCATGTCGTTACAATTGAGTTGCCATGCTCATCTAACGAGCTCCAAGTGTGGAAAAAGTGGACCAAGAGATCTCTCGGTAGGTTAACAGTAGAAAGGGTTCTCTGTCTTCCGAATCCGGTAGGCTCCCGGGGTGACCACTTCCTACGGGAGAAATCATAGTTATCCATCACAGACCACCTCCCTTGTCGCTTGGTTGTTTCTCCGCCTTCGCCGCAGGCAATGAATCTCGCGAGTCGCATTCGTTCGAGATGCTATTAGAAGCCTTCGCAGGAGAACTCAGAGCTACGAACCTTGTTTTGAGTTCATTGATTGAGTTGGATCTCCGAGTAGGTAGGTAGTTATGTGATGATTGATTGAAGAGCCTGCTTCAGACATAAAAGAAACAAGCTTTTCAGGTTCCAGNCCCCCAGACTCTACTAAACACCGCAGTTAACATGCACCTCTTGAACGTCTTCTCTGCCCTCTCGGCCATATTCATCGCAATTTCACCCTTGATACAAGGCGGCACGGCTGTCCCTGTCCCTGACCTTGTGTCTTGCGCTGAGCTTAGTAAGTGAGGGATCGCGATGAATTTACCACACGCTCATGCGCTATTTCCTCCCAGCGACGAGGGCTACCTCTATCAAACACAATAACATTTGGGAGGTTATACCACCACAGTGCAGGGAGATGTAAAACCACTTGTCAAGTATCTCCCTACGACAGAGAGAACGAGCTCCATCGCTCTCCCCACCGTTACGGTCTACTGTCCCTCATCGAGAAACCCTTTCACATACCACGAGCTTTCTAATACCGACTCCCTTTACTGTGTATTCACGTTTTGAAGAATCACTGAATGATCATCGTCCGCAGAGAGAGTGGCCCTTGGTATCGACGAGGGGTCGTTACTTCTCCTTGAGCACAGCTTGTTGGATGTCGGCGGGGCCGATGTCAATCGTGGTTCTGATCATTTCTCAACTTGTTCCTAGTCTGATCCGAGTCAATGGTCTTCAAGCGCCTAGATATCCTTTTCTTCGTTCTCCACAATTCAAACTTTTCTATTCTACCCTTCAAGGCTCATTCTACCCCTGCGATTGAGATTGAGACGAAGACGGCCTCAGTGACAGCCAAAATGCGTATCTCGCCTCCGTCCTGACACTCTTAATTCCGGCGCGTGCTTACCAATTATCCAGGACTTCGACAATGAAAAAGACGCACCATTGTACTCGGTTTTGTGGCCATATGTCTCAAATGGATGAGTTCTCATTCGAGTATGGGATACTGAGAAAGGGATGGAGTCATAGACTAGTCGAGATCATAAGATTGAACATGCTTTTCTCGGTTCCTTCACCGTTGGGTCTATGCGACGATCAGCAGTGTATAGTAGCCTGAGCATTGATAGCGCGCACGATATCCCATCTCAACGAGCGTTTCATTTTTCTTTCGTCGCCATTCCCATCTATTTTGAGCACCAATCAAACTCTTGTTGATGGACCGGTTCACACGAACATCTTAACGATCGTCCTAGTGAATTGTACATGTCTGATCATTCTCTCCTAATCTGTCAATGCGAGCTATCACAGAGTGAGCTGCTTTTTTGTGGTAAAAGTATTTGTTGTGTTTCGGGCCAGGAGATGCAAAGATAACGATAACGACTGGTTTTAAGTAAATGGATTTTGATTTGGGAAGTCTCTTGGAGCACCATACCTCCTAGAGCGAGTGAGCTTGAAACATTCTGTCTGCTATGAGTTCCCTGCTCATTTACCAGCCCCAGTGGAAGAGACAAAGGCCAGAAGATTTCTCGGCAGGCAAGTCATAGGAATGGGTTTTCTGTCTTCTGAACCCGGCATTTTAATTGGGATGGCCACTCCCTGTGAAAGAACTTGAACTCATTCCTTCTTGTCACAGGCCACTTCCGTCGTCTATTCAGTCGTCGAGTAGTTTCTCAAAGTCTCCGCCTTCCCCGCAAATCGAGAACCTTGTTTGGACACAGGTGCTGGGTTTGAGAGACTATTGGAAGATTTTAACGTGGGAGAGAAATGAAAGCTATAGGTGAATCCTGCTGACTTCGATCACCGATTGATGGGGAACCGCGGTAGAGAATCCTGTGATAATAAAGGAGCTTTATGTCGAGCATATAAAAGAGACAGGCTTCCAAAATCTTTTTTTGCAAGTCGCCACCGAGCACCACACTCAATCTCGTAAAGCGCTACCAAATATCCCAGTCATTATGCGGCTCTTGACCGTGTTCTCTACCCTCTCCGCCGTCTTCCTCACAATGTCATCCCTCGTACATGGAGTCGCGGCTGTCCCTATTTTTGACTCTCAAGTTTCTCGCGAGGCTGGTAAGTGAAGCCTGAAAATTGGGATGAACCTTACTCCACGCTGACGCGTCAATTCCGACTCACAGCCGGGAAGGGTATCAAACACAATCTCATTTGGGAAGCGGAACATTGAGTCTGAGGGCTGCGTTCGCAGCGCCACACGACAGTCATTGTCTCTGTGGCATGATTATGTTGGCTAGGGAGAGAGAAAGGACGCACATCGGTAGTCGAACTGTATTTGTATGATTGTGCTTCGGAGGTCTTGTGCGCCAATTCGAAGGAGCAGACGATACATAACTCCAACTTGATGAGTCGTAGATGTCAGCCATTCTATTTCCGTTCTTCGAACCTACAATAAGTACAATAACGGTGGGAAGTCAAGAAGTATGAAGATGGAAAACTTGCTCGCACACTCACCCCGCGGAGGACCACTCTGGTGGATGAAATGAGATAAGATCGTGAGCCCTTCTCCCGTCTGGGACAGAACTCTAGATAAGGATGCTAGTAATACCGCATTGCCGTTCCCAGCGGACGTAGAGCTTTAACCGAATGAAAACCATGAACTCTTCAGTGCTTCCGACTTCTACCACCTGCTTCGCAGGTTCTCGAGCCAGGTTACCAACTATCGGCGTGATGACGGAGGTCACCGACAGTATGTCAAGTTCCCGAGGTCGGACTACGTCAGATCCTCATCTCAACCCTCTCCCTCCTTTCCCTATGCATTGTCATCAAATGCATCAGGCAGTTGGTACAAACGTGCCTCCAGCTACCCGAATGAGCCTAATCCTTTATAGAATGAGGCTCATTCTAAGCTTTTCATGCGAGTCGAAGTTAAAATCGAGGAGAAGGCGGCAAAAAACCCCGCAAAATGACTGTGAGGCACTTTGGCTGACTGAGGATTGGGGGAAGAGACCGCCAGCGGACGGTCCTTCAAACGTGCGAGGGACCTGGATCACAGTGTTTGGCGCGGTGAGTACAGCCATACTCTCACTGTGCATTTGTCGTTGACGTCCAGGGCTGTATAGAATACATGGTTAGCGCGTTCAAGCTCACAAAGAAAAGAGCGTCTACTCACCTTTGACGATTCCCGTTCAGTACGGGCAATGACTGCAGTCGTTCAACTCTGCGAGCACGACGCAGCTCTGAACAGACGGATGCCGGACCCCAACTGAGGACCGGGATCTACACGGACGTACATCTTCTACCCATGGATTTGAGGATGTTTGTATCCCCCAACATCCGCACAGGATGCTCTGGATAACTAATCAAGCTCGGGGTCTGCCAATGTTCGGCCCTACATACATAGAAAGACGCGTTCATACTATACTGCGCAAATCGTTCAACATAGGTAATGAGGGAATCCAATTCGGTTTGTTTGAACGTTATAGTTTGAGTGTAGGCCCACAATGACACCGACAAGTTGCTTCCCCCGTCGAGGCCATGTCCCACAAATAGGTCATCAAGTTAGCAATCTTCCTTCATTCCTTCTGCCGGTAAGTCTCGATCACTAACGATGAAAGAATCATCCGTTCTCTGCGCAATCCCGCAGGTTATTGCGTCGTTACATTGGATGAAAACAAACATCTTTAATCCGCCCTCTCAGGATCGAATGGCTGGGGTTTGGTATACCTAGGCGCCACAAAGTACCAGTAAAACAACCCTCCTTGTCCTTGTGAACACGAACGGGGAAGCGAGTGAAGCAGTAGGGGAGATGAGAAGTGTCAATGGGAACGCTGTTGCAAGCCATTTTTTTAGAAAGGTGAGAGGGAGGTTGAAAGGTGTGAAGGCGATTGGATGGGTGTGGATCTGTGACTGGCTGTGAGCCCGATGATGGAACGAGCTGGGTGTCGAAGATCCGCTTTTTATCGATGACGACACACTCTGTCGGACGTTCAAAGTCGCTCACACTTTCCCCCATTTTCTTTCTTCGCGAAGTAGCCTCCGGTGATCTGAATACCCGGTCATCAGCAGATCAAAGTCTCGTCAAAGTAGTAAGACGTCAAATTTCTAGCGGGCGCTAGGATCAACGATAGCAACCTAAAATCAGTGTTTGTGACCCGATAAACCGTCCACATTCTCGCGGGTGGTTGCATAAGTTGCTGATGCTGACTTGTAGCTTATGGCAGGGATCAGCTAGATTTGCACGCACTACATAAGAAATTTAACTTACATGCAGAGGCACCGCCCGTCTCCAACGACTGAACGATCACCCGAGTGAATCATTTGATCAGATCTTGACCTTCTCTACCAATATGTTGATCAGAACTGGTTGGTTTTCCTGGTAAATGGAATTCACTGTGCTCCTGGTTCAACAGGAGGACTGATGGTGACGATCCTGACAGGGCCACAAGATTCTCTTTCTAGTCACCACCAAGCACCACCACACCACACTCAACCTCATGAAGTGCTAGCAAATATTTCTGTTATGCATCCTCCGCCGTCTGCAGATATCACTATGTCCTCCCTCGTGCATGGAGTCGCGTCCGTCCCTATTTCTGACTCTCAAGTTTCTCGCGACGCTGGTAGGTGAAGGCTGACAGTTGTGATAAAAATTACCCCATGCTGAAGCGCTGACACTTCACTGCCGACTCCAACGAGAAGGCAAGGTAGGGTTTAGCTTACGAGCTGGGGTATGTGGGCAATGACGAGGAAAGATCTCCGGAGAAAGTGTCTAACAAGGGTTCCGTCCCGGCCCGTATGAGTCGATGAACTCGCGTATGGTGTATGACTATATTCTGAAAGGCGTTCGACGCTGTTTCATGTTGGTGCATCAGCGAAACTCCCATTATCGTTCACGAATAGTGAGAGACCCTTTAGAGAGAAGGCATATATACTCAAGGGTGGTGTAGTACAAGTCAATACAATACAAGCAAAGCAGCTATCTACCATACATTATATAACCAGGAGGCTACGTTGTATCGAAGACGTTCATATAAGGAGTTACTGGACGTATTCTCGGCAAGTACGGCGTCCTCGAAGCTCGAAATCCACAGCAATTGCTTTGGATGCTTGACGTCAACCCTTGGGTTCTGATCATGTCTTAAAGGCCCAATTTCTTCGATTAGGTCTCGACAACTCAAACCCCTCCCTTTCTCCGAGCGTAGAACTCGCAATACCGCGGAAGTAAAGAGTCCATGCTCCGACTCCTCCCAAGCAAGCTCGGTATCTTGACAGGCAGCCAAAAGAACGGGACGATAAATATCGGCCGTATCACTGGCCCAAGTCGGAGAGCAAACGGATATGGTGGAAGGACGACGACGGGGGTGTTTATCCGCCTCCACAAACATTTGGTGTACCACGTCCGGATCAACCAACGGTCCAAAACTACGATGACGCAGATCGACACTCCACTCTCGAATTCCTCCTCCAGAATGACAACAGTCAAGGACAACAGTGATGTCGACTTTGGTCTGATCGTGAATCTCCGAGAGTATCAGAAGCACCTCCCGGTCGGATATGTCGGGGATGCCTACTCCATGATGAAGACCACGGTCAACAGGGCACAGCGCTTCAATTGATCCAGCCCGGTGACTGACATCGTTTTCGAAGGAATAGCTTTTCGCATCATAGCTAGCTCCGTGGCCGGCATATGCGAAGAGGATATGGTCACCTTCCTTGATTTCTCCGTTGTCTCGAAGGTCGTACAGGGCTGTGACCATGGTCTTCCTGTCGGCATCCTGGATGTGCGTAATCTGGCTCTCCGGTACACCAAGGAACTTGATGAGATAAGACTTCCAAGCCAGGGAGTCGTTCACAGAACCCTTTAGGGGAGACTGGGGATAGTTGTCGTTGCCGATTAGAAGCGCCCATAAATGGGGACCCAAGGTTGCTTGAACCCGGGGATCTGGCGTGATTTCCGGGAGATCCTTCCACATCAGGTGATTGGGGGGGAGTTCCCAGCGGTTGGCGCGAATCTGGCGGCGGGTGTCATGGAACGTGCCGAGCACCTCCAGTCTCCTCTTAGCTTCGCGGTCCCCTCTTTGAGCTCGAACTTGGCACTCTTCGAGAAGACGAGTATGATCCAAAGGACCCCCCAACTGGTACAAGTCCCAGGTTTGCTGTTCGAACTCCATCAGCTTCACTTCTGATTCTCTCTGTTGCGTTTGACTCGGTTTGCTGCTGAAGTCTCGACCTCCTCCCACCGACTCGGAGGCGCCATCAGTGGCAGCTGGGACGTGGAACTTCTTGAGAGCAGAGAGTGCAGCGCCGAATGGATCGGATATAGCCTTCATGGATGGGTGGTGAAAACCCTTGGACTCTGTTTGGACGAGATTTCGCCAGCATTTTAATATGACTTCGGCTTCCTTGAACAAAATCAGTCAATCCGCCTGAATGCGTCTTATGCAGATGAAGGGTGTTACCTCAATGGTTATAGCCTGCTCCGGATTATCAGACATAGTGAATGCAGTAACGGTAGTGCAATTGCCGAGGGTTGCTGAGTGGGTTCTTCTCCAATATGGCCACGGAGAACCGGTATGTATGGCCAGTATAGGGAATGTAGCTGAAAGCTTGAGAAAGCCGGAGAAGACGATCTCTACGAATTATATAGCTTTCTATCTCTTGCGTCGCACGCAGGCATCATAAAAAGAAGGAACGAAACTAGCACATTACGAACATGCACATTGCTCTAATCGCACCGAGATTGGCCTTCAGGTCAAGCTGGTCACAGGCGCCGAGTGCTGCGAGCAACTTATGGGCATATTCATCACAGTCGCATCGAGCCATTGGCCGCTGAGAGGAAATGAAGGAACACGCACCTTTGCGCTGGTCACAGGTACCTACTGCTGCAAAAAAAGACAACGGTGCCCCGAGTAATACAGTTGCGAGAAGCCGTTGACCGGCTAGAAGCAACGAGCGAGCATGCACCCCCGGGATGGTCACAGGCGCCAAGTGCTGCGAACACGTCATGGGTGCGCTCGCCAACACGATTGAGATAAGCCATTGACCATTTCATAGAAATGAACAAACACGCACCATGCACATTGTTCTAGCTCCAACCGATTAGGGTAAATGAACATAAAACTTCACGAGTATGCACCCCTCAATTGGGCGGTGACTTTTTCAGTCACAGAATGAATTCAATTGAAGATCGAGGGGCCAATTGAAGCCGGCGGTCACGTTCACGAAAGCGGTCATGCTTCTAGGGCTGAGTGCTGGAGCCTATAAGCAAAGTTAGACTGTGAGGTGCATGACAGGGACAATGACTCGAAAGATGGTTTGAGCACAAGTGGGAATATACGATTTGAGGCCTAGTAAAACACACACAGATGATAGATACCGATCTATCATTGAAATAGAGCGAGCTGTGCTTGCCTTGGGAATGGTCACCGTCGAGGGTGGGCTTGGCTAACAAGCAATCTTTTTGTCAGATGGTCTCTGGCCGGCACGGCGGAAAGATGGAGAAGAGTGACATAGTAGGTTTACAAGAATATTCCATGGCTCTGTATTGACATGGCGCTCATTGACCTGTCCAAGCCACTCTCAGCTGCTTCATCTACCAAGACGGACGATCTGTGACCAGTTCAATGCTAGAAGCTATCCCCTCGTCGCCACTTGTCTCTCTAACCTGTTCTGTTTCCCCCTCTCGAGCAGATCTTTCACGCGCCTTTGCAACTAGAATCATGCCCCGTCCCAGTCTTTTAGTACTCATGCATTTGATGAGTGGCCATTTGACAGCAAGTGGCTTCGGCAGAGCAGTTCTTTGGGGGGCCGGTGATAATCAGTAGATCCCTGGAATCGGCTAACATTCCTGTGTAATGAAGCGTGCGAGGTAATAGTTGATGGAGTCGGACAGCTCTTAATGTATTGCTTCTGGAACTCTACAAAGCTTCAATGTGTGTATCTGGTTCAAAGGTCTAAATCATCGATTCACAGCTTAGGGAACTGATCTTCCCGCTCACAAGGCTCCCTTTGACACCATGGGGCAACTCTATCTGAATTTCATTAAGATGTGCCCTCCGATTACCTGTGGTTTTTGAACAAGTTGGAAATGCTTAAGTTCGAATCGTTATGGCTAGAGGGCATAGCTGAAAATAGGAACTACCGAAAGTACGCACCTCCAACTGATGCTGGAATTGTTCACGCGAAGTTCACGGTGTTTGACTACATATCAGTGTCTATGGATAACTTTCTTAAGTCGCAGCACGGTAATTGTCATCCAGAATAGCAACAGTCAAGGACAACAGTGATGTTGGCCTTGGTCCGATTGCGAATCTTCAAGAGTATCAGCAGCACCTCTCGGTCTGATGTGTCGGGGAAGCTGGACCCACGGCGAAATGGTGGATCACGGTCACCAGTGCAAAGCACCACAATTAAACGAGCCAGATGGTTGGCTTCTCCAAAAAAGTAAACTTATGCATTGTAGCGTGATCTGTGGCCGGCATATGCGAAGAGAATGTGATGCCCTTCCTTGACTTTGCCGTTGTTTCAAGGTTGTAGAAAGTCGTGATCATGCTCTCTGTCTTGACTTCGTATGATATTGTCCTCTGTCAAGACAGTCATTTGGGATAGGATTTCCAAGCCAGGGATTCGCTCACAGCACCGGGAAGGGGGTTCTGGGCTATTTTCCTCATTTCCAATCACGAGCGCCCAAAAATGGGGTCCAATGTCTCCATGAACCACGGGATCCGGTTTGATGGGCGCCAGATGCGGCGAACGAGTCATGGGTGCACTCACCAATACAATAGCGATAAGCCGTTCACCCTTTTGAGCAAACAAATGAACACGCGGTTCAGTTGAATTGAATGTACAGCTTCCCAAACACGCAACATTCTTTGATTACCCTCAATTAGTCACAATGGTTAGTGATTTGTGTTATTCAAGCAATGAATTCAATCAAAGATCTGGAAACCAATCAAAGCTGGTTATTTTCACATTCAAGAAAACAGAGTTGATTCCGGTGACCTAGAAGTCCATCACGGGTTGTTGGCGGTCATCTTCAGGAGCCGGGGATTGTTGGTTCCGAGGACCAAATCCTTGGGTTCTTGTAAGGCGCAATTGAATTTGGTGCTCCTGCAAATCACATGTTGGGCCAATGTTTGGTGTGTGGCTAAAGGATGCATTGTTCGAACCCTATTTGCGCCATTTTCTTTTCTTTTCTTGTTTTTTTTTACCTTTGACCACGTTGACCCACTAATCAATGCAGTCAAGATGTCACACTATAAAAAACCCAGGCCTCGGAGCTTGCTGCGCACAGCATTGGTCCACTGCCCACAAGTGCACAACGTGTATGGCTGTTTGCCTTCAGCCTCCAGTGGGTATTGTGAAGACTCACAAAGAAGCACTGACAAGATCATTGTTGGTTGTTGGTTGTCACTGAGTTCAACACTGGTTGCTTCCATTGATACACCACCTGTGTATCCACCCTTGAAAATTTGCAAATATAACTCATATCTTTTAGCAGATGTCAAAGTCCTGTTTGCATGTGTTTGTATTCCACTTTTTGCTCAATTAACTTCCCTTCGCCTTGTTTTTTTGGGCTGTCCTATGTCCTTCATCTGTTGAAGAGATTTAGTACGGCAAGACAACTAACTCCCACAACAACACCTAACACCAACTCAATGTCGAGCCGGGCAAGATATGCAGTGGCTAGTGATCAACACAGGTTACCGGCGGGTAAACCTAACTCTACCCGTACCCATACCTGCCGGTTATCCATACCTGTGGTGGCAGGTACAGGTGTCTGCGGTTAAAGGTGCCTTACCCACAGGTAAAAGAGCGGATAATTGCAGAAAAATGAAATAAGTGCTATTTAATTAATACAGAGCTAATTACACAACAGGATGTTCCTCCCAAGCAAATTCTTCATCATCTCCAAGATCTGGTAACTTCGAAGCTTCAAGTAGGTCCGAGTTCCGAACGAGATTTTGCTTTGTCCAGGCTCCCAGGCACATAAGCACTTGTGTTGACTGCCCAGACAGCCAATTTTGGATGTGGGAAAGAATTAGACGGCCCTGGCTAAATACTCATTCAACAGAGACCAAAGTGGCTGGAGATAGTCAGAAAATGGAATCAATAAACAGTTGCTGCACCCACCTGGGATGGTCAAGTAATCCCGAGCCATCCTCCACAATTGAGGATAAGACCCTCGGTTTTCAGAGAACACCCTTGAATTGGAATCTCCGGGTGTCCGGCTGTACTGGGCGTCTGGCGGTCTGGGTGTCTGGGCATCCGGAAATTATCCAGTAGCCACAGAAGAGCATAGCAATCACTCTGATAGGCAAGTTTGTTTCTTTTTTGAGGCTGTATGCCATCGCAGAGCCAGTGCTAGTGACTGTCGGTAAATTTCTTTGGGTGCTGTGCCAAGCGACGCTGTAAGTAATCTTCCTCCTGGAAATTCCATGCTCGCGCTATCTGCTTTCTTCCAGTTTCAATTTTTGACCCATGCATAGCTATATACTTCTCAGCAGCATTTGCTCAGACTGTGGTATATATCCCAAATCTCAACAGCTTAGGTTAGTGTTCATGGAACGCCATTGCATGCTTGTAGGCCCTTTGGATTTGGGAAGACAGAACCATATCTGTGTAACTAGCCATCGGATACTCATTCCAAATGTTCAGAATATGAAAAATGTAGTAGCACAAGGAGTACTAAAACACAGCCATTGTTCCCAAGTTGTGAAATTGTGGAAGGATGTGCCAAGCATGAAGCCACACCCCCCCAGAGGGCAATTCCACCTCTGGTGCATTGGGGAGCTGCTTTAACTCCTTCTAATACCTGACTTTTCAGATACTTTATAATGCCGGATGCCCAGACAAGGACTTAGAGCCGGACACTAGGAAAATGCTGGACAGCCGGACATTCCAACTTAAGGGTATTCTGGGTTTTCATACCACCACCCAAGTGGGTCTGTTACATTCTTCACAGCTTTCATTTTCAGATACCGGTCCAACTCTGAAAGCATTTCCTCCTCATCAGTTGAGCGGGAGTCTGGAAGATGGTGCCTCAGTGCCCATGTCATTGTCACTTGACAGCAATGATGCACGCTGAGATTAGATGATAGAATTCAGACCTGAACAGGAATTCTCACTGAGAATGCACCTTTGCAGGCTTTTGTAGCTGCACCAAGCAAGAAGCATTGGATTTCAGCTGGAAATCAGCATACACATGCTGAAATTCCTCGCACACAATCCCTTCAGCAGTACTAATTCAGGCTTCAGGCCATTGGGCCTTCTTGAGATAGCAAAGTTTGTAAGCGGTGATGCGCCGCTTGCGCAAACACCCTACAAAATTCACGAACTTGTTCATAATCTTTGTGAATGGACTTATGAATAGAAAGGATCTTCATGAAGTTGGGAAACTATAGAGTTGGAGTTTTCCCTGACTGCCAACTAAGCAGACTCCCCAGATGAGAT